>PVLA01008748.1:0-25507 GCA_004027455.1 Hydrochoerus hydrochaeris | reverse complement strand
CTGAAAGAAAATAACCTCCAGCCCAGATTGATGTACCCTGCAAAACTGTCACTAGAAGTTGATGGAGAAACAAGATGCTTCCATGACAAAGAGCAACTGGACGAGTTTGTGACCACCAATCCAACCCTGCAGAGAATACTGAAGGATGTTCTAGAGAGAGAGAAAAAAAAATACCAGAATTTTAGGAACAGTGGCAGAAAGGCCTCAATAAGTGGGGCAGGCAGTAGAATGAAGGAGAAAAATAGACAAAAAAAGGCAGGAAAACAGCATGGCAGAAATGAGGCAGAGAAGGATAACTAGAAACTCTAATATAGATGGCCTTGATACACTATATTGTTAATAGTGCATCAGGATTTAAAACCCACATTACTCACACTACTCTGCTTAGATATATTATATTCTGTTCCAGTCATTCTACCTGTACTCAATTTGAGGGCACAGGCAGTAATCCCGAAAATAACAGGATATAGTATGGTAATCATCCTTAATTTCCTATTAACTTAATCTAAACCTCTGTAAAACCTACACTATTTTACCATGATTGATCATAATCAAATATGGATTGTTCAATCGCAGTTTTGTATTGATAAATTTTATTCAAAGTTGTTATGATTGATAATATCAAGTCTGAGAGTATAGGCAACTGCACCTAAGATGACAACATCCACTAGAATATCCACTATGGTTTGATTATTACCTGTCTTTGAAGTTTTATACTGTCTACAATGTTTTATTTTTACTACTATTATTATTTCTGATATACTCAATTATACTGCTATATTCAATTATGCCTGATGATGTAGACATTCTATTGAAGATAATAAGAAACAACATAGTAAGCATTGTAGATCACCTTGTACTATGGTTTTATATGACTTTTTGGGTTCATGTTTTTATAGGAATTTGTTTTGTTTTGTCTTACTAAGTTTTTTTCTTCCCTCTGATACAGAAAGTATAGAAATACATGCAGAGATTCATGCACGTGTAGCTGTTTACACTCTCACTGTTTGACTATCTACTTTGTATGCTTTAATTTTGTAACTTGAGCAACTATTTCTAAGAGCAAAACAGGTAATTTATCAACTAGTGATTTCTTATTGTTTATGTTTTTATTTTTATTTTTTGGAATTCTGTATTACCTCTACCCTTTACATGCTTTTGTTTCTCTTTAAATTAAAAAAAAATGAGTTTTTAAATCCTCAGACATGATATTTATTTAGGTATTATTTACTTGATCTCAGATTTTAAAGCTTTAAGTTTATAGAAATACATGTAGAGACTCATGCATTCATAGCTGTTTACAGTCTCACTGTTTGAATATCTACTTTGTATGCTTTAATTTTGTAACTTGAACAACTATTTCTAAGAGGACAATATGTAATTTATCAACCAGTGATTTCTGTTTATCTTTTTTTTTAAATTCTGTATTATCTCTACCCTTTATATGTTTTTTTTCTCTCTAAATAAATAAATTTAAGCTAGTGCCAATATTTTTTACTTTTTTATTATGGAAAAGAAGTTAATTTAGAAATGTAGAAGATAATTTAATAAAAATTAAAAATAAAGGGAAATAAAGTGAATGAAATTAAAGTGACAAGTAAACTGAATCCCTATTTTGTACACAACTATCATGAATACTTTGGATATACTCACCCAGACTACTTTTTAAAACTACACAAACATGTGAAGCTAATATTTTTGTGTAATATTTTTTTTTACTTAATTGTTGTTGTCCTTGTCTTGCTTTTCTACAGGACTATTCATATCCTGATATTCGTTGGAGCTGAGATTTTTATTGAAATAATTGTGTTCATAGGTGATTATTAGGAATCATTGATATCTTGTACAATTTATACAATTTACCCCAGTGGTAATGTTTTATCAAATTATAATACAATATCACAACCAGGGTAGTAACATTGATACTACCTACTGCTCTTACTCAGATTTTCCTAGTTTTACTTATGTTCTATCTTTGTATATCTGTATGACAACTTAATTCTGTAAACTTTTAGCAGTGTCATCATAGTCAAGATACTTAACAGCTGAATTAACACAAAGATCTCTCTTTCCCTTTTATAGATTCATCCATCTCACCCAAATCCTACTTTCATCTCTAATCCCTGTTAAACAATAATCTGGTTTATTTCTAAAATTCTGTCATTTGAAAATGTTGTGTAAATGGAATCATGATGTAGCTTTTTGTTGTAGGCCTTTCTCAATCAGTGTAATTCCCTAGAGATATATCCAGGTTACTGTGTATGTCAGTAGTTCATTTTTTTTTTTTTTAATTTCTGAAAATTTTTCCCTGGTATGATGATATCACCTTCTGTTTCACATTTCACTTGCAAAAGACAACTGTGCTGATGTGAGAGTTTAGCCATTAAAAATAAACTGCTCTGAACATTTACATGTGGTATTTTGTATGAACATATGGTAATTGCATGTTTAATTTTATTAGAAAATGTTAAACCTTATCCCCCAACAGCTGTGCCATTTTACATTCCCAACAGTAATGTATGAGTGGTGCAAAATCTAGATTTGAGTTGTGGGTATGTCATGTGAACTGATCATGTTAAACCTTATCCCCCAACAGCTGTGCCATTTTGAAGAAAATTTCTTTTATATTTTACCTCTCCCACTTCCACCATTAGAAGAGTCTATCTAGAGTTCTTTGTAAGCTTTTTTTCCTAGAATCACCTATTTTCTCTGCTTTTAACATAAAAACTATAATAATTTCTTGGAGATGCTGCTTGGATAAAGGAGATAATATGTGAAACAAAATGTCAATAAGCATCAACAGTAATGGCTAAGAAGGCAGATTGCATGTTAGAGAGACTCTTTATGAATAAATGCTTAAAGAAACTGCCTGGAGACGAGAAGGAAGAGCAGGTTATTAGAAGAAAGGAGAACAGGAATTAAAGAATTAAGGGTTAGGGCCATCTTTTCTCAATAAAATCATAAATGATGACAGAGTTACTTTATTTTAATAGACAAAAAACATAGGCTCTGAAATCAGATGTTCTGGCTATGAATTCTACCATTGTCCATTACTATATGAATTGTTACTTATCTTTTATATATTTTAATATTTATATCTTTAAAACTGTATCACTAATATTTTTTCATCAAGTTGTCATAAAGGTTAAAAGTGTTGAAAACAAAATAGATCTAGAGTCATGCCTGCCACAAAATAACTGTTATCCACTGTTATTTTTCAATGTCTATTTCTCTCTTCTACTAGACAAATCATAACTGTTATATCTTTGTTTCTTCATCTATACATAAAAAATAAAAATTTTTAGTACTCTAGTAAGTGAGATAACATAGGAGGCTTGATACACAGCAAATGTGAGATAAGTGTTAACTCCTTTTCTTTTCTAATCACCAATTATTTTACTATTTCATAACACAAACATTTTTCTCTTTTGTTCTACAAGTCAGGCTGTCACCTGTCACTTTCCTAGAAATATGCCTTTGTGCAGCTATTTAACTTGCTACACAAAGTTTAGAGTGCAGACGCTTTATAAAAAACTATATTTTAATAGCCTCACTTCTTTATGCTCAATTTCTGCTTATAGACCGTTATAGAAAATTGAGTTCTAAAAATATGGATCTCTGAATCATAACAAAGTTATTATAATGATAATAATTCTTTTTTTCACATGAAATAAATTAGGTAAACACAATGATATTCTCAGCTTGTCTGACAGTATTAAAGGAAAATAACTGGGCTCTTTATAGTGACTATAAAAGCATAACAGATGGAATAGTGAATATAAAACACTGGGTGTAGGTGGCCCAATGAAGTGAATAAGTATTGCCTCAAAACTAGGAAGATTTCAAGTTGAGCGCTCTTAGAAGCACAGCGGCAACTTGTGCTCATTCGACTCAACTGTTTTGACTTAGGCACATTTTGACCACTTCTAAAATTAAGCTTTCAGTTTTTATTAATACTGGCTAATTTGAGTTAAAACAAGCACATCAGCCCTTAGTCTCAACTCTAAGATTGAGAAAAGGATGAGGTGGAAAAGAGATATGGGGTCAGAAATTAGACAAAATTCCAATTGGCTTAAGGCTAGAGTTAGGGTGAGTGAATGGATACAAAGACAGAATAAACCTCAATGATGAGAGAATAAGAGATGGAGTGAAGCACTAACAAAATGATGAGGTAAGGATAGTGCAACGTCTAGTAAACAACTTACAAATGATCAAAAACCATATGTTTACCTCCCTTGGTATTGTGGTTTAGATCTAAAATGTGCCCCCAAAGCCTTATGCACTCACAGGCAGGGCTTTTGATCATATTAACAGGGCAGTATGGCTGATTTGCCGTTTAGAGGCAGTAGCTAGCTGGAAAAAAGAGTCACTGGAGGTGTGACCGGAAGAGGTCCATCTCCCTTTTGGGTTCCTTCTTCCTCTCTCTGCTTCACCTCTGCCATGTCATGAGCAGCTTCTCTGCCATGCCCATTTGCTGTGGTGCCCTGCCTTGGAGTCCGTCATCTATGGATTGAAACCTCTACAAAGTGTAAGCCAAAAAAAATAAACTCTTCTTCCTTTAAGTTGTGGATATCAGGTATTGTGTCTGAGCAATGAGAAAGTAACTAGGACTTTTGGACATGTCAGAAAGTGCTATTTGTCATTGTACACATACATATTTTCTGAATATTTCTTATATCTTCAGTAGTATAAATGCATTTCCAAAGTTATTATTTCTCCTTTATATTAAATAGTCATTTATAGGTACTTTAATTTTTTTAAAAAAATTACTGCTTATAATGCAATTCTTCATATTCCACTTGAAAATGTAAATGATAAAATGAAAGTTTCCCAAACAGGGTAGCAACAGAAATAAAGAGCATAATGCATACAATGGAGTCAAAGAAGGAAAGTTTCTATCTAGAAGAAGATAAAAATAGTCATCATCCCTGGAGTGGTGGTGCATGCCTATAATCCCAGCACTCAGGAGGTTGAGGCAGGAGGCCACCTTGGACTATATAACTAAGTTCAAGGTTAGCCTGCACTACATAGTGAGACCCTGTCTCAAGGAAAAAAAATAGTCACCACGGAGGAGGTAATATTTATGGCTGACTTAATGAATTCTACCCTTGCCTGTATAATTAAGTAGCCTCCCTAACCACTCAACAGGAGCTATTTTTATAAGGTCAATAATGTCTATTAATTAGGAGGGGGGTCAATAAACTCTTTGTCTGTACTTATTAAAACTGTCTATGTCGTTTTATATTGTTCATTTCATTATTGTGATTTTCCCCTTTCTTTTATATTTTACCTCTCCCACTTCCACCATTAGAAGAGTCTATCTAGAGTTCTTTGTAAGCTTTTTTTCCTAGAATCACCCATAAAATTTACTAGGATTTATATCTTTAATCCTCTTCTTTTTCAACTCTAAAGACTCACTATTCTTTGTCTCTGTATCCATCAGCTTTTGCTAGGTTATGCTGCAGCAACATACAATAACAAAATCACAACATTTTACAACAAAGTCATGTTTCTCATTCATGTGTTTCATCCTCTATTCACATCTGCATATTCTCCACTGAAAGAACAGCTCCTGTCTGAAATATGCTAGTCTCACAACTGAGGAAAAAGAAGTACTCACAAATATATTCTTAAAACTTATTCTTAGAAGTGACATAAAATGTCATGGTTAATTAGCCAAGAAAATTAAAATGGTCAAATCTGATGTTAGTAGATTAAAAGTTTAACCATTTCTCATAAAACACTCATTGGGAGTTGCCAGCAATAAAGGAAGAATATCGCCTCACAATAAGATAGTCTATTAGTCTTAAACTCCTAAATATCAACTATATGTCTGTCCAGTCTATAAATCCAGCTAAGACATCTCTCAAGAGCAACAAAGTATGTATACATGATATATATATATATATATATATATATATATATATATATGTTAATATTTTGCCTAATAGCCCACAGATACACAAACTCAAAAGTCTAACCTGAACTTACCATGTTTTTCAATTATCTCAATTTCTCCCCTTTATCCCACTGTACCTCAGACTAGCTTTTGCTTGTCTCTGTAAATAGTATCTATCTTAGTTACTTTCTTGTTTCTGGGAGAAAATACCTGACACCCACAAGTTAAAGGAAAAAAGGTTTATTTTTGCTTGAAGTTTGTAGAGATTTCAATCTCTAGTCAGTTGGTTTCATGGCAACATGACATAGCAGAAAGGCAAAGAAGGAGAAATGGTCTATGGTGGGGCAGGGAGGGAAGCTACACCTCTCTTCCCCAACATATTCCATCTAGGCTACAATGCAACTGATTGTTGCCACCTACATCTAGGGTGGGCCTTCTGTCTTTAGTAAATCCATTCAGCCACACCTAGAACTATGCTAAATCAATCAGTAGCTAATCCAGTATCAAATACCCATAAAACAGCCATCTCCTAAAACCCCCTCATATGGGCACACAAGGCTTTGAGAGGACATCTAGATATAAGCCATAACAGTACCATCATCCACATTTTCATCTAAATTTTCACTCTAACCTCTTCATTGTCAACTCTTTATAATAGAAATTGTTTCTTCTCTAGTATATCTTCCATGTATTTTTTAAATCTCATTTTCTGAAGGGAGTCTGGGAGAGGGTTAAAAAAGAATGGATGGGTAAACATGATCAATGCACAATACATGTACACATGGGAGAATTACAGTGAACCTATTAATTTGCACAATTAATACTTGTTAATAATAAATCTCTCATTTCCTTTTTATCATTTCTGCCAATGGTTTTGCTGGCTCTCATTATATTCCAACTGATCACTATAATAAACTAAAAACTGACCACTCTGAATCCATTCTTAATCAGAGAATTTAGACATTTCTTCATTCAGTCAAAAAATATTTATTATATCTATTATTTGCTAAACTCTGAATACATACCATGAGAAAGGCAGGAATGGCTCCATCTCTTATAAAGTTTGTACTATTCACCAAAAAAGAATTAAATTATTGGTAACACAAAGTGTGGTATGATTCATTCATCTAAAAATGGCCATTGAGGAGAGATCCAAGATGGCTGACTGAGTGGTAGCACGTTGGAGAACTTCTCTGAAAAAAAAAACAACTCAGATGCTAGAATCTAACAACATAGAGAAATCCAGACAAAAGAAGAGGAATTCTCACAACCCAGGAAGAAACTGAGGAAAAAGGAAAAGAAAAAAAAAGAAGAAGAAGCATGGATGGAGGGCTAGAGCTGGGCAAGCTCCGGTTGCTGTACTGGGCACATCTTAGAGTCAGGCAACTCAGGATTGAGCTGAGGTCATGGTTCTGCCAAGAGCGGGGGTTGGTGAGCTCGAGACCCTTGGCTGGAGGAGGTGCTATGGCAGGGAGAGGAAACAGCGAGTCGAGCTATGCAAACTTTGGTGAGTGATGGGAACTGGATTCCCCAGAGCAGGATGACTGGATAGATGACATTTTGGAGTTTGGCAGAGCCAGCTTGAATCAAAACCTGAGGCAGCATCAGTCAATGGCTCCTGGTCCAAAGCTGATTGGTGGGGATCTGCTTGGGCTGGGCCAGGCCCCTGGTTGGAACCCAATAGCTGGGGATGAGACTGTCCTGAGCCAGTGATATCCCCAGGAAAGACACAAATGTGCTGAAGCATCCACTGATTGACTGACCTAGGGGGAGGGGCTGGCTCACAGCAGGCACCTCACAGATCAGCAGTGGACTAGCAGGGGGGACACTTCCCTAGCCACTGCACTGCAGAAAAACTGTGGACAGTCTGAGGGGCCCAGAGACTTCCACCACCCACTTGTCTGAAGGGAGATGGAAACATGACAAGACAGAGAAACAGCAAAAGACCTCCAACCACTGAACCAGGGAAAGTGAGTCCAGTAGAGGTAAATGCAGAGAAGGTTGAGGACAGCAAACATGTAATATCAGACATGGCCTGATCGGAAATAAAGAAATACTTCCGTGACCTCATCAATAAATTTAAATCTGAAATTCTAACTCAGGTGAAGCAAGATATAAGAAGATTAATAAAAGAAATCCTGGGTAATCCTCAAGAAGATATAAATGGAAGAATGGAGGAACCCAGAGAAAGGAGAGAAGCCTGTGATGAAGAATATAAGCAAAATCTAGAATACATGAAACAGATCCAAAGAGACTATCAGGAAATTAAAAACTCCATTGAAAGCTGGCAAAACTTCTTCACAGAAACTAAAAACAGACTTTCAAAACTTGAAGATAGATTTGCAACATATGATCATGAAAGGAAGGATCTCTTAAAAATAACAAGGAACCAGGAAGTAACGATACAAAGGTTGACTTGTTTCTCCCTCGAATACAGAAAAGCTAGGTGTACATGTAGAGAACTACATGTGTAGAACTTCTAAGTAGTTTACAAGAATGTATTATAGTTATCGTAAAGAAAAAAAGAGAGGAAAAGAAAGTATTCTAAAGGATATAATTGCATGTATGTTTAAGTGTGTAAGATTGATAACCATATTACTAAGTTTTTGTTGGATAGATGAACAGAACTGGTTGCAGTCTCACTGTTTAAATGTTCACTTTGTAGGCTTTACATTTATAACTTGAACAACTACTTCTAAGAGGAAAATGTGTAATTATCAACTAGTGATTTCTTCTTGGTTGCTATTTTTGTTTTGTTTTTGAACTTTTGTATTATTTCTACCCTCTTTCTGTTTCAATTTTTTTCTTTAAATAAAAGTAAAATAAAATAAAATAAAAATGGCCATTGAGTAGAATCTACTACTATACCAAGGTATTGTTCTAGTCCTGAGAATATCACAGTAAATGATACACAAATATCCTGTCTTACAAATAAAGATTTAAATTTTAAAAACAGGATAATTTCATACAGTAGTGGGCACTATTTAAAATATATAAACAGTAATATCACAGAATGTAAGTGGAAGATACAAGGATAGCTATTTAGTATGGGTAGTTAGAGAAGGCCTCTCTGATTTTAGCTAAAGCCATAATGATGAGAAGAAACCAGCCATGAAGAGATCTAGATGCAGAGTATTTCAGAGTAGAATAAAAAGAAATAAAAATGCATAAAAGCCCTCAGGTAGGGACAAGCTGAAGCACAAAAATAAACAAAAAAATTGGCAGGAGATGAAGTCAGTAAACTCACTAAAAAACAAGTCATGTAAGTTTTGCAGAATATTGTAAAATATTTGGATTTTATTCTAAGTATCACATAAGGCCATGGAAAGATTTTAAAGAGATAAATAATATGGTTAAATTTACTTATTAAAAGACTTCTGGTTTCTGTATGGAATATGGATACCAAAAAGATAAGTAGAATTAGGAATACCATGAAGGCAATGACTAAAACAATACAAGCAAGAAATAACTGTGATCTGGATAGAGAAATAGGAATAAAATGCACAAAAAGTTTAAATATATCTGACATATATGTAAAGACAGAGTGAAAGTGGATGATAGATTGTATGAGGGAATGAAAATGGAATCAAAGATGATGCATTAAAGTTTAGCATTAGAAACCTGGATATATGATGCTATCATTAAATGGGATGAAGTTAGAAACAGGAAAAAATTTGTGAGGGATACTAAAGAAAAATCAAGATTTTTCTTTTGGACAAATTGTTAAACAAAGAATAGTGATATGACAGTATATAATGGAGCAAAAAATATAAAGTGGTGGTGCCAGGAAAAACTTCCCATAGGAGAAAGAGATCTGAAATATGAAATGTTGATATAGTCTTTATAAAATACAAATTTGCTTATGCTTAAAACAACCACTGAGATCTGATGCTTAAAATCCATGCTTAAAATCTACCACTGAGATCTGATCAACTACAGCTTGATTTCTCTGAATACCTTTTAAGTGGTCCATCTCCTCTATCAAACTATAAATCTGTAAGGGACTAGTATTCACTGTGACTCATTAGAATTTACCACAATACCTAGAATGTAATTTTTGTTATACAGAACATAAGTGTTAAATGGATACATGAACTACATAACAGGCAAGTCATATACTCTCTCTGAGTTTTGTTTCCTCAATTATAAAAGGCAGAGCCTCTTTAAGATCATTTCGAACCTTAATATTTTATAGCTAAAATTCTCTATGACATGTGGAAACATTAAGACTGAAACTCAGCAGTAATCAATTAGAATTCAAATCCAGACTGTGTGGACCTTAAAGATGCTACAATTTCTTGATCTCTCCATTCCTTCCTGCATGAAATGAAACTTGAAATATTGCTCCTCTTTGTAGAAAAGCTTATTGATGATGCACACCATATTTAAATGTCAAATGATTAGAATAGTGAATAGAATTCTGTAAATGAGGGAATATTTTTCCTAAAATGATGTGATAAGAGATGAGACTCATTACCTGCTAAATTATGCCTTACTACATTTTGAAGAGATAGCTTTATAATTAAAGAGTTCTCTTTGTTTCATATTTTATCAAACTGTTCCTTTGTATGTGAATTACTACAAGGACAACAAAGTATGCCCTATTTTTTCAGGTGCATTTATATGATATAATTCCAATCTATAACCTCTTCTACCTCTTTATACTTTGAACAAATCTCTGTTTTAATTACCATATCAATTTTCTCATTTTTAAATACCTATCAATGGCAAAGTGGAATCTGATGGGAAACAAGTTTTAGGAACATACCTCTCATTACACAATATTTACCTTACGTTCAACAACTTTGATTCATTCACCTAGTACTGCAAATTTTTAAAGTGGAAAATTTTTATCCCAACTGACAGAAAATCCATTAGAAACAAAATAAACATAATTAAAACAATCCAAAAGCACAAACTGAAAAAAATATCATAATGAAGTGAACAAAGGTGAAATATTAACATTAGAAGGAGGTTTCCTTGACCAACATTTATAGCTGTAAATAAGCAAGAAAAATTAGTAGAATTGCTGTATGGCTAAAAGCAGCATATTAAAGAACTAAAAAAGATTGAATTTTTTTCAGGATAACAAAGGCTTTAAAAACCTACAGGCATTTTGGCAGAAATTGGCTACATACTCACAAAACATGTTATCTCTGCTTCCTCACACACAGATCCCATTATTGAAGATTATTGGATTCTGACCAGGAGAATATGATGGAAACTTCTCCTCCACAAGAAATCAGATAATGAATTCACTTCTCCTGTCTGCCAGACCACTAACTATGTTTAAACCCTAGTATAATTTAACTGATGATTTACTGAACCTAGTAAGGGAGACAGGGTTTACACATACAAAGAATTATAAAAACTAGCTGTCGTGTCACATCAGAAACCAAGGAAGTATACTCGGATTATGTTTTGCTGGGTTTTGATAAGAGGCTGAGAATGTCAGAATATATAACCAAGATTCACTGACTTAGAAACCTTTTGGTATGAAATTTAACATATTAACCAGGATCTCCAATGATGAGGCAAACTTTCTGTTGGGTTGTCTCTCAGAAGTCTGGTAAAAGAAATAGCCCTCAGTAAAGTATAAATGCCCATGCTTTTGTAGCAGATGGTAGCAGCAGGAACAAAGAGGTCAAGCAAAGTAGGCATGCTGGAAATAATTGTATTTTAAAATGCCAAAAGACTCAGGAGTATGTTCCTAAGAGGGCCTAGGGAACACCAAGTCCATGAAGAATGTATTAGTAAGAGGGGTGCCAGTATTAGTAAGAAATTCATAGTGGCTTTTCTTTGTAGGCAAGGGACGGTAAAAGGGAAAGGTGTAAAACTGGCAGCACCTAACTTCCAGAAAGCCCAGAGACCACAATTACCGTGATGACTGGCAATGTCAGCTGAGCAGCTGAAGTGGTTTAATAGACAGGGCTTTGGGATGCTACCAGAGTATCTTGTACCTAGAGTGAAATAAAGGGACAGCCAATAAGCGTCCTTAATATCAATAATCACAAAAAGCAGGAAAAGAATAGGAAAGCTAAGGTAGTTACCCTAATAGAAACACAATTTTTTGCTCAGTTCCCAAATCTGAGCCAATTTTCAGATCTAAACCCAGCTCTGAAGGAGTGGCCCACAATAAAACAGGGTCTATGGCTTTTGCATTTATTATTCTCTTTGATGAAAATGTTCTTCTAGATATCCACTTGCTTGCTGCCTCCCTCCTTGAAGTCTTTTATATTTTCAGTGAGAATGTCCCAAGCCATCTTGCTATTAATTTTATTGTTCCTCTCCTCCTAGCACTGTCTCTCTCTTCCTTCCCTGTTTTATTCTTTATAGGTTTTATTTTATTAGGTTATTTATTTTATTTTCTATTCATTATCCATTATGATGCAAGTTCTATGAGATATTTTATGTGTGTATTATTCACTGTGCCTAAAATAGTGCAAGACATTATGTAGATAAGAGATGGAATTTTTTTTCTTTTCAATGAATAGATAAATTCAAAGAAAAGGTACATAAAATCTGAGAAGTGATAAGCTATACAGACATAACTATAACTTATGAAGATATATGGAACCAGCTGAAGAGTGTAGAGAAAAGACGTACCAATGCCCAAGGACCATCAGTCAATATTTAGAGTCAAAGAATACAAATCTTCCCAGAAAATAAACAAAAAAATTAGGAGGGAAAAGAAAGGCAGTAAGCTCACTAAGAGGACTGTGAAGAGGAAAGGTGAAATTGATTATACTGAACATCGAGAGAAGGGGAAAATATCAGCTGTTAATTCTGTGAACATTTCTTAGAATTCAAGTTAGGTGACAACCAAAATATATGTATTTGATTTGGCAACAATGGGTCTAGAAAATACAGTTCTTTCTGAGAATGGCCATACATATCTAGTAAGTGTATCAGAAACATACTTGTGTAAAATCAAAGCCAGAAACTTGTAATAGGTAGTAGATGGATCTCTATTAACTTTCTTAAGAAGATGAGACCAGAGATCTTTACCAGAAAATTGCCCCCTATCTACCATAACCATGCTCTTTCAAATTAAAACTAGCCTTTAGCACAGTTTACTCAAAATCTAATTGTTACATATTTATTTTGAATATACATAGTAAATATATATACACATAAATGCATATGTATATGGTTTGGTTTCCAGCGAGAAGTACAGAATGTGTGGGCTGTCAGAATGCACCAGTGTGACAATAAATCAAGTGTTCTTTTATGCACAGAAAGAACAGTTCCTGATCAGAGGAAAAGTAAACTTCTGATAAGTCGCTAGAGTTTTATGATTCAATTGGAACCGTTTTTTACAAGTACTTCCTGACAGTGATGAAATACCTCTTAGAAGATCCATTACACCAACAACGAAGTCCACCCCCAGCCCCAGGGAAATAGCTTCAGGTCACTCCTCTTCTTTGTGAACAGTGTCTACTTTCTACTATCCCAATTCCATGCTTCATGACATTAAATAGATAAACAAATCACAGAGTAAAATAAGATATAATAAGAGGACAGAGGATTTAGCTCAGCAACTCAAGCTAAAGTGCCTGGCTGGCTAAGAGCAAAATCATGAGTTCTGTCCTTGGTACCAAACAAACAAACAAAAAAAATAACAAGAGACAAAATTAATTATATAAATTCATTATCTAAAAAAACAAACAATGAACTACAATAGGGAGAAAATAAAGTAAAAACAATGCTAGCATGATAAATATGATACAGATGTGAGACCTGTTTTTAATCAAATCCAAGAGGTCAACAATTTGTAGATGAGATGAAGAGAAAATAACAAGATTTTCAGAGTTAACCTTAAATATAACAAAAGACTAGAAATCAGTGAAATAAAATGATAAAAAATAAGATTGCTAAAGATAAAATATTAAAAATAATAGACACAATGGAATTCATGAAATAAAATACAGTGTCTCAAAAGAAACACAGATTGAAAAAGAAATTCAAGGGCTCTTAAGTTTAAAATAAAAAGTAACCACAACAAAAAAAAGGATTGGGGGCAGAATTCAAAACACAAAAATTAAATAAAGAACAGCTAAAACAATACAAATCCAAGAAATAAAAGTACATTAAAGCCCCTCCTCCTCACCCCTCAAACCTAGGGCAGCCATGGATCATCACTGCCCCTTCTCATCACCTCAGGGAACTGGGACAGCTGCAGGATCTCTGGCTGCCACTCCTGCTTGCCCTCCCAGATCTGGGGGGAGCCCTGGGATCACTGGCTGCCCTGCCTCCTCATCCTAGGGTCTTGGGAAAGGTTCAGGATTGCCCCTCATTCTCACACACTGAACCTAGGAAAGTGGCAGAATCAAAGTTCACCCTTCCCAGCCCCTAAAAGCCTGCAGCAGCCCACTGACAATCAGTGACCCTTCTAACAGCTGCAGAACCTTGCTGGGCTCATAGGAGCTTGAGCAACACCTCAGCAAACAGAGGATCTCAGAGGGCTTATGAGATTGTGTGAGATTCCCCATCAAGAGAAGACCTCAGTGGGTAAACAGAAGAAGTAGCAAACTCCCCCTGCCACATGTAGGACCTTGGTAAGAGTGTGGGCAATCTTGGTAAGAGTGTGAGTGAGTCCTTCTTCCATACAGAGAGCACCAAGTGGGTTCAGGAGAGTGCTGATAAGGCCTCTCCCAACCTGGAGGAAATAAAAAGGACTTACAAGACACCCAATGACACAGTATGGTTCCAGCTAAGGCAAACACTATAGCCAAGTAGATTTGGTAGCTAGAACAACCTGAAACTGTAGTAACATCAAGAACTAAGGGTTGAATTACATAAATATTTCTAGGCTAGTCAGACTAGGAAACATATAGCACTCACCCAACAGATCCTGCAGGAGGAATTCAGCTGATTGGCCCTCCACTTCATTGTGGGACCCAGCAATTGGACAAACATCAGCCACACAGTAGGACTCTAAGACATGCACTATGGACAATTGAGACTAGTGGGACTGAAAGACCAAATATTAGCACAAGAGGTGAAAATGACAAAACAAAAAAGCAAAATAGAATCTCAAACATCCAGTCCATCAGGAACAAGTACAAGAGACACCAAAATAGAGGACATTAAAAGTCATACACTTGAAATTTCTGAAAAGATAGCAAGTAAAATAAAGAAACAAAACCATGAAGTCATAGAAGAAATTAGAAGATTAGAAATAAATAACAACCTTAATAAAGGAGTTGCTTAGCATAGCTAGAGAAGACCTAGGTAAAAATGTACTGGAGAATGGGAAAATGATGGAAAACTTGAATGAACAATATAGAAAAGAAGTAGAATGTACGAAATAAATTCAAAGATATCAATAAAGTAAAAAAAAAATTCTATTGAGGCCTGGTGAAACTGTTTGAATGGAATTGAGGATAGAATTTCAGACCTTGAGGAAATGATTGTAGCTAGCAATTATGAAAGGATAGAACTTCTAAAAATAACAAAACAGCATAAAATGACAATTCAGCAGCTTCAGGATGATGCAAAGAGAAACAATATGATATTGATAGGCATCAATGAAGATGTAGGAGTTAATTCAAATGACATAGGGAAAGTATTCACAGAAGCAATAGCAGAAAATTTCCCAAAACAACCAATATACAGGTAAGTAAGACATATAGAATGCCAAATAATCATAACCAAAATAAATCTACACCCAGACATGTAATAATTAAAATCTCAGAAATTCAGCATAAAACCAGAATATTGAAACTTTTAGAGTAAAGACACAACAATCTAGCAAGGAAACCCTATTAGAAACATGGCAGACTTTTCAGCACAAACTTTCAAGTCAAGATGAAGATGGAGTGAGGTGTTTTAAGCCCTAAATGAAAAAAAACTTTCAACCCAGATTGATGTACTCCGCAAAACTTTCTTTGACATTTAATAGAGAAATAAGATACTGCCATGACAAAGAAAAACTGAAGAAATTCATGTCTGTCAAACCAACCATAGAAAGAATACTGAAAGACATACTAGAAAAACATAAAAATGACTACAATTCCCAGAATAACAACAGAAAGAAACCACCAGACAAGACAAGCAAATAAGGGCAAAAGCAAAAAACCAACAACAGGAAAATAACATGAAAAAGTTGAACTGGTACACATCAGTTTTATCCATCAATGTAAATGGCCTCAATTCACCCATTAAAAGAAGTAGGTTGACAGAAAAGTCAAAGGATAGAAAACAATATTCCATGCAACAGGAACCTGGAAAAAGCAGGGGTAGCTATTCTGTTTGCAGACAATGTGAAATTCAAACAAAAAATAATCAAAAGTGATAAAGAAGGTCACTACATACTGTCAGGGAATAATCCAAGAGGAAGAGCTAACAATCATAAACATATATGTACTAAATACAGGAGGACCCAACTATATAAGACAAATACTAATACACATGAAAAACCAAATAAGCAACAACACAATTGTAATAGGGGACCTTTATATGCCATTGTCACAAAGAGATAGACCAATTGGACAAAAAGCCAGCAAAGAAATAGCAAAACTGAATCAAACCTGTGAGCAAATGGGCTCAGCAGGTGTTCAGAGTGTTTCACCCAACCATATCAGAATACACATTCCTTTCAGCTGCACATGGGATAGTCTCCAAAATAGACCATCTATTAGCCCATAGAACATTCTTAAGTAAATGTAAAGGTATTGAAATTATCTTGTGCATATTATCTGACCATAGTGCATTGAAGTAGGAAATTAATGGCAAAAGAAACTGCAAAACCTGCATTAATATATGGAAATTAAATAACAACCTCCTGATCAATGAATGGGTTATAGCTGAAATTAAAGAAGAAATTAAGCAATTCTTACAAATCAATGAAAATGCAGATGCAACATACCAAAACCTGTGGCATGCAATGAAAGCAGTCCTGAGGCAAATATATCACAATAAATTGTCACATCAAGAAAACAGAATGAGCACAAATAACCTAATACTGGACCTCAAGCTTCTAGAAAAAGAGCAAGTAAAACCCAAAGCTCATAAAAGAGAGGAAATTATAAAAATGAAAGCAGAAACTAATACAATTGAGACTAAGAAAACAATACAAAGAGTTAATGAATCAAAGAGCTGGTTCTTTGAGAGAATAAACAAAATTGACAAACCTCTAGCCAACCTTATCAAGAAAAAGAAAAAAATCAAATTCATGCAGTAAGGACTAAAAAGAGAGAAATTACTAGAGATCCCATGGAAATTCAGAAGATCATGAATATCTACATTAAAAATCTTTACTCATGTAGGGTGGAAAACACAGAGGAAGTGGATAGATTTCTAGAAACATATGCATTACCAAAGCTGACTCAAGAGGATATAACAATTTTGAATAACCCAATGTCAGCTACTGAAATTGAAAACAATTAAACACTTACAAACAAAGAAAAACCCAAGTCCTGATGGATTCACAGCTGAATTCTATAAGAAAGTTAGAGAGAATTTAATGCCAATACTCCATAAACTCTTCAATGAAATTGAAAGGGAAGCAATTCTCCTTAACTCATTCCTGGAGGCAAGTATTATTCTTATACCAAAACCAAAGAAAGACCTAAGCAAAAAGGGGAACTATAGGCCAAGCTACCTAATAAACATCGATACAAAAATTCTCAATGAAACACTGGCAAATAGAATGCAGCAAATCATCAAAAAGATTATATATCATGGCCAAGTGGAATTATCTCAGAAATGCAGGGATGATTTAACATACACAAATCAATAAGTGTAATACATCATATCAATATCACCAAAGACAAAAATCACATATTCATCTCCATAGATGCAGAAATAGCTTTTAATAAAGTTCAACACTTGTTCATGATAAAAATCTTACAGAAACTTGGTATCTACCTCAATCTGATAAAAGCCATCTATGACAAACCAATAACCTATCCCACACTAAATGAGCAAAAACTGAAAGCTTTCACTCTAAAATCAGGAACAAGACACCACTTCTATTCCATATAGTTCAAGAAATATTACCAGAGCAATTAGACAAGAGAGAGGTATAAAACAATACAAAAGGAAGAAGTTAAATTATCACTATTTGCAGATGACATGATGCTCTACATAGAATATCCCAAAACCTTCATCAAAAGACTACTGGAGTTAATAAGGACATTCAACAGTGTGGCTGGATACAATGTTAACACTCAAAAATCAATAGCAGTGCCAGGGGTTTAGCTCAGTGGCGTAAGTGCCTGCTTGGCAAACATGAAGTCATGAGTTTGATCCCTAGCACAAAAAAAAAAAATCAATAGCATTCCTGTACATGAACAACAAACTCACTGAGAGAGAAAATATGGAAATAACACCTTTCACAATAGCATCCAAAAAAATGAAATACTTAATAATCAACCTAACAAAGGTTGTAAAACCTATACACTGAAAACTACTAATACTCTAAAAAATGAGATTGAAGAAAATGACAGAAAATCAAAAGAGATCCCCTTACTCTTCACTTGGAAGAACCAACACTGTGAAAATAACCACATTTCCAAAACTGTTATACACATTTAGTGCAATCCCAATCAAAATACTATTAACATACTTTACAGATCTAGAGAAAACATTCCTAAAAGTCATCTGGAAGCAGTAGAGACCTAGGATAGCAAAGGCGGTCCTGAGCAACAAATGCAAGGCAGGAGGCCTCACAATCCCTGACTTGAAGTTATACTGAAGATTACAGTGATAATATCAGCATGGTACTGGCAAAAAGAAGAAGAAGAGGAGAAGAAGAAGAAGAAGAAGAAGAAGAAGAAGAAGAAGAAGAAGAAGAAGAAGAAGAAGAATTGAGAATCAATGGAACAGATTAGAAGATGCAGACACAACTGCAAAGACACTTAGCCACCTTATATTTGACAAAGTGGCTAATGTGTTTGCTGGAAGAAAGATAGTCTCTTTAAAAAATTGTGCTGGAGAAATTGGCTTTCCACATGCCAAAGACAGAAACTAGACACATGTTTATCACCAGACACTAAACAAAATTCAAAATAGATCAGAGATCTAAATATTAAAATAGAAACACTAAATCTACTGGAAGACAAGGTCAGTAGAAATCTTGAAGACATAGGGTTAGCAAAGAGTTTATGAACAAAACACAAACTGCAAGTATTTCAAAGAATCAACAACTAGAAACTCATTTTATTAAAAAGTTTTTGCACTTCAAAAGAAATCACCAATAGAGTGAAGAGATGGGAAAGAATTTTAGCCAGGTCTCCATCAGACAAAAGACTTACATCTAGAACATATAAAGAACTGAAAAACATCAGGCCCCCCAAATTCAAAGATCTAGTCCAAAACTGTGCATCTGAAATGAACCCACACTTCTCAGACGAAGAAATACAAATGGCAAATAAATACATGAAGATATGTTCAGCATCACTGGTCATTTGAGAAATGCAAATTAAAACAACATTAAGATTCTATCTCACTCCAGAAAGAATGGCTGCCATCAAGAAGTCAACTGATAACAAATGTTGACGGGGCTGTGGGAAAAAAGGAACACTTCATTGCTGGTGGGAGTGTAGACTAGTGCAACCACTATGGAAATAAGTGTGGAGATTCCACACAAAACTAGGATTGGAAGTCCCATTTAATCATGCTATTCCCTTTCTGCCTATGTTCCCCCCAAAATTGAAAATATCATACCACAGTGATATGTGTGCATCCATGTTTATAGCAGCAAAATTTTTAATAGCTAAATCTTGGAAACAACCAAAATGCCCATCAACTGCAGAATGCATAAGAAAGATATGGTGTCTTTATATAATAAATTATTACTCAGCTATATAAAGGGATAATCCTGAGGCTGTTATAGGTTAATGAAAGCAACTTGAGACCTTACTTGTAAGTGAAATAAATCTAACTCACATTTATAAATATTGGATTGTCTCCCTAGTATAAAAAAATAAAATGCTGAAAGAACAATAAGATCCAAAATGTACAATAGACATTATAATTGTGAAAGGGAAAGAATTTTATAAAAAGGAAAGAACAACTAGGATTGGGAAAAGAGAAAAGAAAAAAGAGAAAGATTATATGTATGCTGATAAACATATGTAAAGGTATGTATGTATTTATATGCAAGACAGAGAGCTATAACATCAACCTCTGTCAGTTCATCAAAAAGTTGTGCTGTTATTTTTTGATTGTTTTTGTGCCTAGATCTCCTAATCTGAGCAACTACTTCTAAGATAACAATATGCAAATATTGACTAGTGTTAATTTCCTACCTTTTAAATTCTGTATCACTTCTATTCTTTTTTCTTCTGTTTTGCTTTTTAAAATAAAGAAATCTATTTGGTTTAAAATATATATATAACTAAATATATTAAAGCAATAATAGGCCAAACTCTACAAATATTTGTGGCAACTCTCTACCTAGCATATACTAAATAGTAAAAATTACTAAAGAATTCACTATCCTAAAAGACAGAACAGAAAGTAATCTGTAAGGGGGGGGTGGATAAGAGATTTAAGGTTGATAGTTTGGGAACGAGTAAAGAAACAGGTTAGGAAGTGTGGGGATTAATAGACTGCAGATGTCCCCTTCTGAGAGTCAGTGTTAGTTCAGGAGAAAGTCTAATGCTACAAAAAAGGAAGAACAAAAGTCCATTGTAATGGGACTCTCAAGATGCAGAACACTAGAACAGATTTACATCATTTTGCAAACAAATATTCCTAGAATGGCAGTCTATAGATTTTTGTTCTTGTATTTTCTCTTAAATACACAAATTCTTTTTCATCACCTAACATAGTGTGCATCCAGTGAGTACTTTGTAATTTACAAAACATTGGCAGAACTCATGGATGCTGTTCATACATTAGTCTTTATAATTCTATGTAGCACATACACTGTCTCTACACAGTAGATGAGGAATTTGAAGCACAAAAACATCAAGCAATTTTCATAAAGTCATACAGATGCTTCCTGACTCTAAAATAAATTTCTCACAACTTAGCTCTTGACTTTGTTTTTTAAAAGATCTCTTCCCCTTTAAATAAAAGAACAAATTTTATCTTACTGGCTGTCATACCCCTAATTCATCAGTCTGAAAAATAAAATGTTAGTATGTGTTTTGAATTACATTAAAGTGAAACACATTGAAGATAAAAATGTTTAAGAACATTTAAAGGTCTTTTAACTTCATTAGTCATTTTAAATCTAACAGATTTAACATGCCTCCACAAAATGTAGTATAACCCAAATATGCTGCCAGAATGACTCTAAAACAAGTGATATTAATTAGCACAAGAATTAATAGCACCATTTGTTAACTTTGAAGGAAATTGTTATACGTTTCTAAAGAAAACTAGTTGGAATCTATTTTTGAGATGTAAACATGCTTCTCATATTCTTAAATAATCAACAATTCTTGTCATAGCATAATAAAGATATACTGCTTTGAGATTCTTATGAAAATAAATTTGTTATACAATAATCACTCAGAATAATAGCTTCTGTTGGCTTAGTAAATACTATTGATCAGGCAAATGTTCTGGGTACTTTATTAACATCTTAGTTAATTCTCACTTTGTGACATGGAAGACTATTTCTCACCTCTTACAGGCTTTTAAGATTTAAGTAATTCTGCCCAGCTTCTAAAACTCTGGAGATGGCATGGGAGGTTCCTCAGGCCTGACTGGACCATACCTAGCAATCTTCTTTCAATCAGGGTATTTGAAGGTTCATGAGGTAAGTTCCATTGTGCCTGCACTGGCTCAGGGAGAGCTTTGGGAAATTGCCCCCAGTGGTTAGAAGCCTATCAAGCTTTCTGAAACACTGCAGGTGGCACAGGAAGTTCCACAGGCCTGAATGGACCATGCCTAGCAATCCTCTTTCAATCCAGGGAGATGAGGGCATGCGAGGTGCATTCCAGCGCATCTTCACTGGCTCAGGGAGAGCTTTAGACCATCGCTCCCAGTGGCTAGGAGTTTGCCAAGCTTCCTGGAACATTGGAGGTGGCATGGGAGCTCTTGTGGGACTGACCAGGCCACACTCAGTGACCTCCATTCAGTCCCAGGAGCCAATGGCACATGAGGCGATTTCCAACACTTAAGGGGAAAGCCTTGGAAGATAACTCAAACCCAAGAAATATAGGAAAATGACAAAACAAAAGACCAAAATGCAATCTCAAACCTCCCAAGAAAGCCTAGAAGCCATGTACATAGAAGGAAATATAAGTCATACACTTGAAATGCCTGAAATGATATCAACTGAAATGAAGAAACAACACTGGGCAGCTATAAAAGAACTCACATCAGAAATAATCTCCCAGGTAAAGAAAGAAATGATAAAGGTAATGAAAAAAGCTAAACACATCTAAAGAAGATACAGTTAAAAAATTAGAGGAACAATGCAAAAAGATGGAAGCCCTGAATGAACAATATAAGAAACAAACAGAATGGATGAAGCAGATTCAAAGAGATATACAGGAAATCAAAAATTCCATTGAATGTTGCAAAAACCACCTCAACAAAAGTGAAGATAGAATTTAAGACCCTGAAGACAAGATCACAGCTAGTGAACAGGAAAGGAAAGATCTTTTAAAAATAACAAGGAAACAGGAAATAGCAATTCAACAATTGCAAGATGATGCAAAGAAAAACAACATAAGATTGATAGGGATAAATGAAAAAGAAGGGGACAATACAAATGATATGAAGAGGCTATTTACAGAAGTAATAGCCGAAAATTTCCCAAACATGAGAATGGAAACTGACATTCAGATTAGTGAAGCATATAGAACTCCAAATAGCTATAACCAAAAAAAAACTACACTCAGACATATAATAATCACCATCCCAGAAATCCAACATAAGAACACAATATTAAAAGCTGTTAGAGAGAAAAGACAGGTCATCTACAAAGGAAAACCTATCAGTATCACAGCAGACTTCTCAACACAAACAATGAAGTCAAGAAGAGCATGGAGTAAAGTATTTCAGATCCTAAAGGAAAAATGACTTGCAACCCAGATTGATGTATCCTACAAAACTGTCCTTAAAAATGGATGGAGAAATAAGATAAGTCCATGACAAAAAACAGCTGAAGAACTCCATCATCACTAAACTAACCTTGCAAAGAATACTGAAAGACATTCTAGATAGACATAGGAAAAACCACTAAGCAAGGCACTGTGTTAAACACAGTGGAAAGGTAAAGATGCAACAGCAGAATGATAACGTGTCAAAAATAAACCAATATATAAAAGTTATAACCATTAATGTAAATGGCCTCAATTGTGGCATAATGGATCAACAAACAACATACAACCATATGCTATCTACATGAAACCCATTTAACCCAAAAGAAAACTCATAGACTGAAAGTCAAAGGAAGGAAATAAATCCTTCATGAAACAAGAACCCAAAAAAAGCAGGGCTAGCTATTCTGTTTGCAGACAGTGTGAACTTCAAACCAAGCATGATCTGAAGAGATAAAGAAGGTCACTATATACTAGTTAGGGGAAAACTTCAAGAGGAAGAGATAACAATCTTAAATATATATGTACCAAATTCCAGAGCATCAAGCTATACAAAACAAATATTGGCAGAAATGAAAAATCAAATAAGCAATAACACAATTATAACAGGATACCCTAACACACTATTGACACAAAGGGACAGATCAACCAGACAGAAAATCAGCAAAGGAATAACAACTGAATCACACCTGTAAACAAATGGAGTTGATAGACATGTACAGAGTGTTAAATCCAACAAAATCAGAATATACATTCTTCTCAGCAGCACATGGAACATTCTTTAAAACAGACCATATACTAGCCCACAGAACATGCTTAAGTAAATTCAAAAGAATTGAAATTATCTCATGCATGTTATTGGATCATAGCACCATGAAACTAGAAATCAATGGTAAAAGAAACTCATAAACCCCACAAACACATGGAAATTAAATAATACACTCGAGTAATCAGTGGTTCATAGAGGAAATTAAAGAAGAAATTAAACAATATCTACAAGAAAATGAAAATACAAATACAACTTACTGGAATCTGTGGGATGCAATGAAAGCAGTCCTCAGAGGAAAATTTATTGCAGTGAATCCTCACATCAGGAAAACAGAATGAACACAAATAAACAACCAGATGCTACACCTAAAACATCTAGAAAAAGAAGAGCAAGTCAAGCCCAAAGCCAAAATAAGGGAGGAAATTATAAAGTTCAGAGCAGAAATTAATGCAATAGAGACTAAGAAAACAATACAAAGAATCAATGAATCAAGGAATTGGTTCCTTGAGAGAATAAATAAAATTGACAGGCCTCTACCCAACCTTATTTTAAAAAGGAAAAAAAAACTCAAATTCATGCAATAAGGAATAAAAAGGGTATACTCACTACAGACTCTGGAAATACAGATCATCAACACCTATTTCAAAAACCTCTACTTTCATAGGTTCAATAACACAGAACAAATGCACATATTCCTAGAAACATATGAACTACCAAAGCTGGGTCAAAAAGATGTAAAACTGCTGAATAACACCAATTTCTATTAATGAAGTTGAAAATGTAATTAAGTCCTTACCAAAAAACAGGAGACCAGGCTCAGACAGATTCACTGTGGAAGTCTACAAGAAATACAAAGACTTAATGCCAACACTCCTCAAACTCTTCAATGAAATTTAAAGGGAAGCAATTCTATCTAAGTCATTCCTGGAAGCAAATACTACTCTAATATTAAAGCCTGAGAATGACCCAAAGAAAAAAGAGAACTACAGGCCAATCTCCCTAATGAACATAGATGCAAACATTCTCAATAAAATATTGGCAAGCAGGATGCAGCAAATCATCAAGAAGATTATACACCATGACTAAGTGGAATTCATCCCAGGAATGCAGCAATGGTTCAACATATGCAAATCAATAAATGTAATCCACCATATCAATAGAGCTAAAAATAAGAATCACATGATAGATCAGCGATTCCTGAGCTCTGCATCATGTTGGAACTTTGGGTGCTGGGAGAACAGACAGCCTACTAGCTGCCCTGGTAAGCAGCTGGGGGCCTAGCAAGCTGCCGGTGCAATACGGCGAGAACTATCAGCAATTCTTGAGCTCTGCATCATATTGGAACTTTGGACGCTGGGAGAACAGGTGGCCTACTCACCACCCTGGTATGCAGCTGGGAGCCTGCCGGTGCACAGGCTAAAGATCAGACATTGATCCATCCCACCCCCTCCCCCATTAGCAAGTCCGCACGGGTGATCAGAGTATCTCTTGGGAGGATGAATGTATGCAGTGTGGCAAATAAGGGGGATTTCCTTCTACCATCTCTTTGAAGGCAAATATTTTTATCACTGTTTTCCTGAGTTTTGATTAATGGTACTGCTTTATTCAATATTCTGTTTTTATAAGTTTGATATTTCCTTCCATTTTCCTCTACCTGATTAAAAGGACAGATAATGTGAACAGAATGGGCTGTACTATTGTGCCCATTGCTCATGTCCTGGTGACCTGCTGTGAGATTCTGTGGTAGTTTCACTGCACTGCGATCGCATGGGTTTGTTCTGTCTTGTTCTGCTGTATTTTGCTACCTTCAAAAAAAAAAAAAAAGAAGAA
>PVLA01008747.1:0-84393 GCA_004027455.1 Hydrochoerus hydrochaeris | reverse complement strand
TCCATTCAATCCAGCTATTCCCCTCCTTGGTATTTTCCCAGAAAAATTGAAAATGTCATATCACAGTGATATATGTGCACCCATGTTCATAGCAGCACAATTTGTAATAGTTAAATCTTGGAAACAGCCAAGATGCCCATCAACTGCAGGGTGGATGAAAAAGATGTGGTATTTTTATACATTGGAATATTGCTCAGCTATAAAAAGGATGATCTTGAGGACTTCATAGGTAAATGAAGACAACTTGAGACTACCCTTATTAGTGAAATAAATAAGAATCATATTTATAAATATCACATTTTGCCTCTAGTGTAAAAAGTTATAAGAAAGGTAAGAGGAATAAAACCCAAATGTGTAATTGCTATTGTAAAATGGAGAGGAAAAAAAAGTGCTCTAAGAGATATAACTGCATGTATGTTTGAGTGTGTAAAATAGATGACCATATTGCTGGATCTTTGAGCAGAACTGTTTGCAGTCTCAGTGTTTGAATGTGTACTATGTATCCTTTAATTTTGTAACTTGAACAACTATATCCAAGGTGACAATATGTAATTTATCAACTAGTGATTTCTTATTGTTTTTCCTCTTTTTCTTTTAGAATTGTGTATTGTTGCTACCCTTTTTTCTGTTTTTTTTTCTCTTTATGTGAAATTTTAAAAATGTAATTGCTATTGTAACAAAGAGGAAATAGGAAGGGCTATAAAAGATATCTGCCTGTATATTTAAGTGTGTAGGATTGATAACCATATTTCTAAGTTCTTGTTGGATTGTTGAACAAACTTTTTTGCAGTCTCTGCTTGAATGTCCACTTTGTACATTTTAATTTTATAACTTGAACTATTTCTAAAAGGACAATATGTAATTTATCAACTAGTGATTTCTTACTTTTATCTTTTTTTGAAATTCTATAACATCTCTACCCTTTTTCTGTTTTTTTCCTCTAAATAATAAAAAAGGTATCTTAACAAAAAGAAAGATACTAGATTGTTCTTGGCTATGCCAATCAAAATAATGGCACTGGAATTCTCTGGTGAGATTGTGGTCTTCCTTTTCATCTTAGGTTATCCACTGATCACAAATTGTGACTCTCATTGTATTTTCATGGTAATATATAATTTGATCTAACACATGAAAGCAAATAGATTCTAATCATATGGATTCAGTGGGGTTTGAAGGAAACATTGTTGTGTCCACCACTGTGCACAGTGAACACCTAGATTATTAAGATAGCTGAAAAAAAATCAAGAAGAAGACAACTATCATATTAACCAAATTCCCATTCACCGTAAGTTATCAAGCACATTTAATTTTTTTTCTGACTCCATTAGTTCCCATGCTGTTGACTCTGCAGTGCTGGCCTGGGGTAGCCTTCAGGGACACAAATTTTCCAACTCATCCTACTAATGCTATTCTACTGGTTGAATTAAATCATTTATTGCATCCCTTATAAAAGTATTATACACACTTAACAAATCTCTTCCTGAGACTTACTCAAAAGTATCACTTACAGTATCTTCATTGGTTCTCTGTGTGTTGAAAACTAGCTTGTAAGTAAACTGCACCTCCACTATCCTACAGAGGTAAGTTGTATGTTCTCCATGTGAACCTATGAACCCTGACAAAGGGAATGTGGTAGATGTTTTCTTTACCTAGAAAAGGGAGAAATATACTTCAATGCTATCTCACTTCAAGCAATGACAGAAGCTATAAAGAGCTTGTTTTAGGTCTCATTTGGGTTTGTGAACACAAGGATTAGTATCTGGCTTACAAACTTGAGAACCTGGGGCTGAAGCTGTCCCTCTCAGAAGGTACAATAAAAGAGATGGATTTTGTGTGAATGGTACTTCTACCACATGCAGAGGAAAGGACATTATATACCCAAATCTATGTGCAGACGTTACTATGGCAGTGAGTATACTGAAAATGTTTTAAAGGAAATCACTCAAGGAATCCTAAGAAAGAAAAAAAAAAGAACACAAAAGAGAAGAGTCACAAAATTTCAGGACTAAATTATATCTAGTGGCCAGATAGAAGAAAGGTATATTCCTGGAAATCTGAATTGGATGTCTGGCACTCACACTTGGAAACAAGAAATTTGGTGGATCCTCTTGCAGAAGTAGGGTCTTTACAAAGATAAGCAATTTAAATCAGGTCATTCTCACAGCTCTAATTCAATATAACTGGTGTATTTATATACAGACAGAATGTCACATTAAAAACAAAAAACATCCACCAAACGAGGAATACAGTCCTGGAAAAGACCCTTCCCTTAGATTTCACAGCACCTGCAAATACCTCCATTTCTAACTTTCTGTCTCCCAAACCACCAAGCAATAAATTTCAGATTTTTAACTTCTAAATTTCCAGTGGCAGCAATCCTAGTGAACAACTGTTGGTTCTAAAGGGTTAAGACAAATATCACAGAGAGGGATGGGGAAAAAAGATCAAGATGTATCACATCCAGGTACAAATTCCCTACGATGAATGTTATTATGTATATCTAAAATATACAATGAAGTTAATTTTTTAAAAGATAAAAGTCAAATACTACTATTTTTTTATTTTTTTTCCAGTACTGGGGATTGAACCCAGGACCTTTATGCTTAACTACTACTCACCCTTTTTATTTTGGAACAGTCTCACTAAGTCCCCCATGCTGGACTCAAGCCTGCTAATTAAGGAAAACTATCCAGAAAGTCTCCAGGTGTCCTCAGCTGTGGCTTGTCTTGCCCTCTGAGGTATCCCCTCATTCTCAGTTCAGCCATGCTGGGCCACACCACAGCCCCGCACATGTATTCAGTTTCAAAGGCTCCAACATATCCTGCTTTTTTTGTTTTGTTGCTACACAGCACAGGTGGGCAGCTGAAGCTGGAGAAGCTGTGCTAGGAGAACTCCTACAATATAAACTCTGCATAGTCTATCAATCCATAACAGTAGTCAGTTACCAGTGTAGCCAGCAATTGTCAGAGGATGTCAGTGATCTGAGCTTCCCCCACAGCCAACGTTTTACATGGCATTATACCTCCTGAAAACACACTTTTCTGCAGGAGGTTGCAAGACCAAGCTAAGATGAGACCTACATTAAATATAATCAGTTTACTTTCTATCAAGATCAGTTAGGTCTCCTCAGGAGTTTTCTCAGAACCATGCATAGGACCTCTTGGCTCTTCTATCAGTGTCAGCCATCTGGATGAGTCACAGATATTGCTCAACTAAGTTGCTTTCTGTGAAAGCTTAGGAGATTTTTCTCCTGGCGACTCTCTTTAGCACACCATACATCAAAGGTTACTTTCCTCTGTGGTCTCATAATCTTCATCAGAAGACCAGGGACTCACTGAGTATCTTAGGATGACACAAGCAAGTCCCCACTGACCTTTAAGGGCTGGGGCCAAAATATGGGCTGTCCTTTAGCCCATCTGTCTAATTTTTGGTCTCTAAACCTCAGCTCTTGGCCATCCAGAAGATTAATGACAATACAGAATATTAGAGGCAGTAAGCTTAACATTATCTTATCTAAATATGAAGCACCTTAGAACATTAAATGAAAGCTATTTACTATCCATGAATATTTTAATATTTGAATACCTACAGTGTTGACAGTTACGTATTTTACATAGTAAATCAGGAATCAAAACCATATATATTATTGTATCATGACAATCAGGACATTCTTACAATAATCCAAATTTCTGTTTTGACTTAAAAATATCCCTTTTAGTCAATCACCCTTATCTAATACACAAGATCTATCCAACTTGTTGACCTTTTAATGAAATGTGAATCTCACAAGTCTTTGATACCAGCAGAGGTCTGAACATGAAACAAATGTCTATTACCATAAGTAATCCCCATTTTGCAACCTGGGAGACCTATGCATCCATAACCATGAGTATACCCAATACATCATGAAGTTGATAACAATTAACTGTCATAGCCATATGAAACCTTTGCACAGGCATCTTCAAAAAACTTATTGTACTATTTCTTTTGATAATGACCAACGTGAGCATATAACAATACATTTTATAACTTTAGTTGGGGGTGTCTCCCATAAGGCTATGGAGATGATTGAGGTCTCTGATCAATAAAAAAGAACTGGTTAAAAATCTTACCAGGCAGCTGCTTTTTTATCAATCAGAGCCCTGTCCAGCAATCCCAATCATAAGGTACCTTGTTTATTCACCCTAATTATCATGAGACTCTCAAGTCTGTGATAAATAACAACATATTACACTTATATACCCAGTCTTTGCATCATTTGGACCAGCCAGCAAACAAGGTGAAAACATGCTTTGTAAATCTATAAGACAAACAAATTTTTGATCAAATGATCCAAAAATGTAAAAGAAAAAGGGAAAAAGAGAAATTAGTGAGCTCAAAATAAAAGGAAGTCACAGAGTAGACAAGCAGACAAACATGGACAGATTCAAATAAGCACACAGTCCATTGGCATCCTTGAGAACTCTCCAAGTTCCCCAGGGGCCACTAATATACTCGTACCATGCCCTTTTGCTAAACTAGCTCACTTCCTATACCCCATGTCCCCAGGGTGTTTCTCAGGTGCTCCATGCCACTTGGGCACTCCTGAAGGGCATTTTTGCTTTCTGCTCTACAAGTGTGAACAATCACTAGCTCAGCAACTGCCAACAACTGCTTATAAACAGATTGGACAAACAGATACACGGACAGACTGACAAACATCTTACAAAATCCAAGTGCACTCAAACAATACAAAAGGCTTTGACAGAGGTTCATCCCAGTGAAAATGTATTTGAATCAGGGAAGAAGCAAGCCTTGTTGGAAAGACAAATGATTTAAAGTAAATAGCACCATGGACAGAATAGAAGAAACCTGTGTAGGGGGTACGTTTTTCTCCTTTAATTGTTTAAAGAAAAGAGTTAATTGTATGATGAGCTTGCTCAATGATAGCTTGACCAGTGGGATTATAGGTAATACCAGTTACATGACAAATTTGCCCTGTGGAACAAAAGGAAGCAAAAGCCTGTGAGGTATAGGCTGGACCATTGTCAGTTTTAAGAGAGGGAGGTACACCCATGATGGCAGACGCTGCCAGGAGATGTTGAATTACATGTCGGGTAGATTCTCCATGCAGTGGCAAAGCCCAAATGAAACCAGAAAAGATATTAAAAGAAACATGAAAAAGTGCCAGGGATTTAGCACAGTGGTATAAGCGCCAGCCTGGCAAGTGCAAGGTTGTGAGTTTGATCCCTGGTACAAGGAAAGGAAGGAAGGAAGGAAGGAAGGAAGGAAGGAAGGAAGGAAGGAAGGAAGGAAGGAAGGAAGGAAGGAAGGAAGAGAGATTTTAAGGAGGAACAATGTGTGACATGTGTTTGCTAAAGGTCTTTGGAGCAGAGGCCACTAGGGTTGACAGCATCAAAGGGAAAAGAGTGAGTTATGGCAGCAATGTGCACAGGCAGAAATAATAGCTTTATCTTCAGAAAGTGGAACATGAAACAATTTACACAAGGAACGAATGGTTTGGTGAAAAAGGCATGGCTTTCTTTAGCATTATCAAAAAGAGGGTAGAGAACACACAGGGCTTGATCAGCAATGGCATTACCTTATGAAGAGCCAGGTAGGAGTTGATGACTACGAATATGTAAAAGAAAGAGGGGCACGATGAGCACAAAGAGCCTGTAAATGTAAAGAGAGACAGACAGACAGACAGATTAAGTATGAATCTATTGCCGTAGGAGAGATAACAGCAGAAGATAAGTATAGGACAACATTATGTGCATATCAAGAGTTGGTAACTAAGTTAAGGGCTTGGGATAAAAAACCTTGCAAAGCAAGCATAACAGCAGATAGCTCACTATGTTGAGCAGAGGTTTGCGGTAGAGAATACAAGTGTTTCTAAGTATTATGAACAAAGTATGTTACAACTTCACGGTGGGAGGATCCATCAGTGAAGACAGTGAAGGCACCCTTTAAAGGAGTACGAACCAAACAAGTTTGAAGAGAAAAGGGAAGTAGGGTAAATAGAGACAAATGAGGATCATGGGGCATACGGAAAAACATGGAACTAGCACATTCAACCAAAGTGACTTGTAGAGAAACAGTAGAGGACAGCAAAAAGAAAAAGTCAGCCTTGGTAAGTGGTAAGACAATATCAATTAAATCAACTCCCAAGGAGTATAAGTGCTCGAGTACATCCTTGAGAGATGAGAGAAAATAGCATTGACAATCGGAAGTAAAGTATTGCCAGGTGAGTGGGGTAAAACAGAAACATCAGCTCCAGTGTCTAGCAAACCTGAAAAGGAAATGTTGTTAATAAAGAGAGGCTTGGGCATTCATTTCCTGGGGGAATAGCAGCAGCCACCACAGTAGTGCCAAATCCTTGATTTCCACGAGTAACATCACAAACTTTAGAGGAGAAATAAGGCAAGACAATTAGTTGAGCTACAGATTCAGAAACATTTAGTTAAATGGGTAAGAGAGACCACAGTTGAAACAATATTCCAGTATAAGCAGCATCAAAGACACCGGCAATCGCAAAAGCGCCTCTTTTTGATGCATTTGAACAGGGAAGAACTAGGCCAGCTGTCTCAAAAGGTAAAGGTTCATGAAAAGTAGTGGGAACCTTATAAACCATACCAGGCATTTCCAAGGTAGTAGCAGGTTTCATGGAAATATCTTTTTGTGCAGTCCTGGTTTGCATTTTCATATGCCAACTGCTTTAACAGAACAGAGGGTGCTGCCATATTGTCCACCTGGTATTCAATAGCTTTATTTAATCTCTCTCTGAAGGCAAAAGAAGATTCAGTGGCCTCCTGTTTAATAGTACTAAAGGAACCTTGAGTGCCCACTGCTTCAGAGATTCTTTTCCAAGCTTTTAAAGCAATTTGAGCCATTTGAGGATAAGCTTGGGGGCAGCAATGAACTTGGAGAACATCTGAAAAAGCTCCCTCTCCCCATAATTCAGTAGCTCCTACAGGAATATTGCACTCTAAATTATCTATAGGTTGTGTGTCCACAGCATCATTATATTCTTGGAGCCACACCTGATATTGGGTTGGAGTAACAATAGTACGCACTACGGTTTTGCCATCAAAAGGGGTCATTTCATAATGGTGACTGATAGCCTCAGTAATACCAATTACAGAAGCCTTTAACTCTTTAAACACAGAATATTGCAAACTCAAAGCGGGGTCTTGTCTTTGTTGATGCAAAACAGGACAAGCAATTAATTCCCCATCTTGTTTAACTTCTTGGGCTAGCTTTTGCATGGGAGTTACAACTGATGGGGAGTTGCCCACAGGTTTTACAGGGCTTGCATCTTGCAGCAGCAGCGGCAAGGGGTCAGAAGCATATGGGGGAGACGTAGAAGCAACAGAAGTGGCACACCCAGGAAAATCGACCATGCGGTGTTCCATCTGCTCGCCTGCCAAATGTTATCACAGCATCCCGGCAAAGAAGCCAGGTGTGCAAGACAGAGACAGCTCAAGGCTTCTCATGCAGTAGTTTGCTTGCCTTGTCCCAATCCTCCACAATGAGTATACACCCCTCAGGATACCAAGGGCACCAATCATGAATTTGCTGCAAGAGTTGCACCAAATTACACTCAGGGGTAAAATGGCCTGTCTTCCTAAGAAGGAAAAGCAGTTCTGCTTTGTTTCTGCTGTGCTTCAGACAGGGAATTCCCCATGACTTACCTGGTGAGGGATTTTCCAAAGAAAATGAAGGTATTTTCTGAAGAAAATGAGGTAAAATGAAGTAAATGTGTATTGGAGGCTGTGTTCCACCCCAGGAACAGAGCAAAGCTAAGTCACCCTCTCCACCAGATGTCTCCACTGTTGAGTCCCTGTTCAGGTGCCAAACTGTTGAGGTCTGTGCTTAGATCCCCAATCCCCCAAATGGGTGCACAGCAAAGGCCCAAAGGAATGAGACAGGCGGCACAATCTTTAGGGCTCCAGGAGAATTAAAATTCTCTGCAGAGCTCATAACCTGCTAGCCAGCTGACCGACTGACCCTGGGAAGCCTGTATTTAATCAGAACAAGCAAAGCATGGAAAATGCATGAAACCTGAGCAAGATCTTGGGAGGAGTTCAAGGACTCCTCAGAGCAACAGACGATGCTAATTAAGGAAAACTATCCAGAAAGTCTCCAGGTGTTCTCTTCTGTGGCCTATCTTACTCCCTGAGGTGTCTCCTCATTCTCAGTTCAGCTATGCCAGGCCTCACCACAGCCCTGCACATATATTCAGCTTCAATGGCTCCAACACAAAAGATTTCATGCTGTGTTATGGTTTATGTTAGATCTGCCCCCGCCTCAAAGCTTCAAGGTGGGCAAAAGATAGCAAAAGCAACAAACAGCAAGACAAGCCTCTTTTGCCCCTTATATTCTGGGATTAGGGCTATGCCAAACCAATCAGTGGGCTGATTTAGTAATCACCCATCCTTAATCCTAGCACCATTAATCCTAGCATTGCACCATGAATTAATCACATGCTGTAGATATAGCCACATCTGAAAATGCTTCACTATGTAGTCCAGACTGGACTCTTAACTCAAACTTGTGATGATCTTCCCCCCTCAACCTCCCAAGTTTAATCTTACCATACTTATTGATAATACAGTATTTCTAGCCCAGCCTGAATCTTGATCATGTAGGCTTCTTGCATCCTAATAATGCACATTTTCATCAAACAGAACACATCCAGGAGTCAATCAAAATGTAAGAAGGTGTATTTTGGAAAGTGGTTTCCAAACCTAGCACCACACAGCCTACAACTGTAACCACCGAGAAGAAGTCCCCTTTCCATACATATATGTGAGTGGTTTTCTCTTGGCTTATACATGCTTCCACAACTCATAAAATTTATCTGCCTTAAACTTAGCTAATATATCCAGAAATCACATCCAAACATCCTCAGGTGTACTGAAGCCAACAAGAAAAGCCACAGTGTCTACAATTTCTACATCTGAGACATCCACATCTGGAGGGTGACTTTTACCTGTACTTCTGAGACACCATCAATGCTTGGTTTACTCATTTCCTGGATAAACCATTTTCACTTAAAAATAGATGTTTCTTGGGTAATTCCCACTTTGTTTGTGTTCTTGAGATCCCTATGTGATAGAAAAGTTAAATTATATTATTGCTGCAGGCCGGCCAGACAGTCAGGGAAAAGCCAGGCCTCAGAGGGAGTCAGGATGATTCAGTGAAAGATAAGATGAAGCCTGAGACTGAAGGCTGACTGGGACCAGACACCAAGATGGAAACAATAATGTCCAAGGCCAGGGATCTGGTGATCTGATTAATAAGGGTCCCATGTTAAATTGTGGAATCCTCCTACCCAGACAAGATAAAAATAAGGTCACAGATGACCAGTACCACCAAGCCTCTATCCATACCTCTCTGAAGAATGCCTTTGTTCTGCTTGTGCTGATAACTTTAGAAAAGTAACAGTCCAGGGTGCTTGCAAAAGTCTGCTTGCTACATGCCCTGAGTCCCTATAAGCCCACCTCTAGTCAATCTTTCCTGCTTGTAACCCTCAGGTTGATCTCAGCTTGGCCGAGTGGTCTGAGACCTGGACATTTTCATGAATAAAAACCTCTAGACAAAAAGTCCCCATGGCAATCCACTTTCAGGTCCCCTCCTGCTTTGAGGAGCTTTCCTCTAATAAACTTTCTTTTTACTTATCTCCTGTGTCCTCGAGACCATTCTTCACATTGGGACACATGAACTCAGGTTTATGTGTGCACCCTACAACAATATCACACCTGACCTTGCTTTGTCTCTTTCAACATCCAATGGCTCACAATGCTTTACCACCAAACCACACTCCTAACCCCTTTTTCACTTAAAATTTCAGACTCTCACTGATAGTTTTCCCAGAGATACCACACAAAGACTAGCATGAATGGAAATGTTATCTATGTAGCTTGTTAGAGGCTTTCTAAGGCATACTGTTAGTGACAGTGGTTGTCTTTTGAGTAATCTTGACAATTAGGCTTAGCAGGATAGCCATGCAAAGTTCAAAGTATAATAAACAAGTTCATCATACAACTATGCTAAATGTTGTTTTCTGGAGAGTTAAGGTCACCATTTTTTAAAAATAATTCATGAATTTTTTTTTCTGGGCTCACACATGTTGTCCAAGAACTATATTTGGATAGCTGGTTGCTAGTTTTTAGGGGGGTTAAATTCAAACTCATGCTATTCAGATATTGCACTGTGTATCTGTAGGAAAGTACATTTCTGTAGTCCTCCCAATCAGAATAGTTATCTTTATAGTGGTACCAAGATAGCCTGACTGGGGTTTCTATCTTTTCAATAATTTATCAATATAATGAGAAAAATCAATAATGATTTTGGTGATCATGGGAGACACATAAAACAGAGGTTGTATTATAAGCCCCTTAAAGGCATATAGAGTTTGATTTCGCAGACACAGTGGGATCTGGAGAAATATTCCTATGGCCACCATTAAAGTCCTCCAATGTGAATAATGAATTTCTTGAGAGTGCAGGTAAAAGGAAGTTTACTAAAGCACTGTGCTTAACATGACACAGGGATGCCTTAACTAACCTTGGTGTTTTTTAAGGACCATACAAGACTTTTATAAGGTAGTGTAGTCTCTTTGTGTGTGTGTGTGTGTGTGTGTGTGTGTGTGTGTGTGTGTCTTTTTGAGACAGGGTCTCTCTATGCAGCTCAGGCTGGCCTTGAGCTCACTTTGTAGCCCAGGCTTGTCTCTAACTCACAAGGATCCTCCTGCCTCAGCTTTCCAAGTGCTGGGATTACAGGCGTGAGACACCACACCCTGCTTTTTACTCCCCCACCCTACCAGGGATCAAACTCACGACCACGTGCTTGCAAGACAGGCGCTTATACCACTGAGCTAAATCCCCAGCCTGGTAGTGTAGTCTCTTTAAGGACATATGTCTCACTTGTTCCTTCTTCTGTTAGGGATATCCTTCCAACCACCTGTGATGACCATGAGTACCTGATGCTGGATTACCAGGAAACCACCCAAAAAGAGCACATGCAGGACAGGGAGAAACCATCAGAAGGAGGTAACAAAAGCCCTAAGGGCAGAAAGAGTTTCACATACCCTACCAAAGCAAAGGCAATGGATGTGACAGGCCTGGAGTCTGAGATGGCGAAAGGAAAGTGAATATGTTCCCAAGAAATAAAGAGCCCAGAATTCTATCTGAATTATGTCAGTGTGCAACCCTGGCAGTATAAAGGACATAATGATTACTTGGAGACAAGACTTAGTTCAGTCACTGAGAGGCTCAGAAAGGCTGCGTCTCCTGCAAAAGACAGCTTTAGGGTGGGGCCATGAATATAACTCTAGTAGCACAGCACCTACCTGGCAAGTATGAGGTCCCGAGTTTGATTCCTAGTACCAGAGAGAGAGAGAGAGAGAGAGAGAGAGAGAGACAGAGAGAGAGAGAAAGAGAGAGAGAGAGAGAGAGCCTCAGGGAAACAGCAGCAAGTTGAGACCTCTGCAATTATTTATCTATAACTCAAGGACATTAGAACAAAGATGTACAAGAAAAACACTTGCAACATTTGTGTAACTGTTTTGGTCAGGGGACTGGGAAGGACTGACTTGGTTTGTTCCATAACACATGTCGACCTAGTTTGAGCAATCTTATCAGGGCAGAGGGGACATAATGGCCAAAGCAAACATCTCTAAGAATAACTTATTATTGATTCTGTTGACTGTTGTCCTGTAAATCTGTAAATTTAAACATGCATTCCAGGAGCCTGGGAGCTGCTGTTCTCAAAGTCTTTTCTTTTTCACATTCACTTCAAACACTCCTTTGGTCAGAGACTCCTCACAGAATGACAGAGCCCCAAGCTCACCTTACAGCTTTTTCACCTCATGTAAGTATGTAACCTTCTTCCACTATCCACTGTCTTCCAGACCCATGTCTAAAGTTATGGGTAAGACCAGGTAATGAAATGAGGAGGCAATGGAAGAAAGAGAGGTAAAGGCAGGCACACTAGACCCACCCTCCACGTGCACACGTGTGAAATACTTGGAAAGCCTCTCGCAAGGTGGAAGGATGCACAGAAAATTCTCAAACTTCAGGAGCTTGGCTTTGGGCTTCATTATACAAGATTGGGAATCTAACTAGTTGAAAGTGAGTACACAATCTTTGGTTATGTAAGAATAATTACATACCTTAGGATACTTTTGAGCTCCTACCATACATTGGCAGAACAGATCCTAAAACTAGATTTCATAGGAAAGTTGAAGAAAAAGGGAACATCTGTCACTTTTCACCCATAAGGGAAAATTCAACAATAATCCAAGCATTGATACAGAAGTTAAATTCACATCTGAATACATTCCTGAAAAACCTGAAGCTGGGCATGTTGGCGCCTGTCTGTCAGAATCCTAGCACTGTGGGAGGCTGACGCAGGAGAATTGCAAGTTCAAGTGCAGCATAGGCAACTTGCAAGTTCAAGTGCAACATAGGCAACTTAGTGATTTAGTGAGACATTGTCTCAAAGTTTTAAAAAGGTCATGGATGTAGTTTAGTGTGAAGACCCTGAATTCAATCTCCAAACACACACACACACACACACAATCTATATCTGCAAAAAAAAAAAAAGCGCCCTTTAATCTGCATTGTTTGAGAGCCCAAGGCAGAGATCATGACCCACAAAGACTTCTCAGATTGGCAGAAGCCAAATGTTCTAGTACTGTCTACATATGGCCTTCAAAAATATGAGGAAAAAAGAGATTCTTAGAAAATAAAATGGTCTAATTGTCCCTGCCTGAAGTAAGAAGCAACAAATGGGATTATATCAGACTAAAAAGATTCTGTACAGCAAAAGAATCAATCAGTACAATGAAGACCTAACCTACAGAATGGGAAAAATTTTTGCCAGGTACTCCTCAGGCGAGTAATACCTAGAATATACAAAAACCTCAAAAAAATTCAACTACCTAAAAATAAAAATCGAGTCAAGAAATGAGCTAGAGAAATGAACAGACACTTCACACACACAAAGGAAAAATTTCAAATGGTTAACAAATGTATCAAAAAATGTTCAACATTTCTAGCCACTACAAAAATGCAAATTAAAATGAGCCTAAGATTCCATCTTACTCCAGAAAGAATGGCAATCATTAGCAAATGCTGGCCAGGCTGTGATAAAAAACTATAACCCTTCTGCATTGTTGGTGGGAATGCAAACTAAAAAAAATCATTATGGAAATCAATATGAAGATTTCTCAAAGAATTGAAATTAGACATTCATACAACCCAGTTATGCCCTGCTAGGTGTCTTCCCCAAAGATCTTAGGTCATCATAGGAAATTATATGCACAGCAATGTTTACAGAAGCACAAATTGTAATAACTAAATCCTAGATGCAGCCTGTATACCCATCAACAGATGATTGGATAAACAAAATGTGGTATTTATATATAATGAAATATTACTCAGCTATAAAGAAAGACAAATTTGAGGTATTTGCAAAAAATAGACACACTTAGAAAATATAATGTTGAGTGAAATAAATCAGACACACATGTTTAAATACCATATGGTATCTCTCATTTGAGTGAGATAAAGCACAAACAAATAAAATGATGAAGGATGGATAGAAAGGGACAAGGGGACAGATCTCATCCAATAAAGAAGTGGTCCAAGGGAATAAGGATGAGGTATGAAGACAAATGGAAGTGGAAGTTAGAAATAAATATGTGCCATGTACAAGATTCTAATAACACCAATATAGACATCTGATGCCATAATATGTGCCAAGACAAATAGTATCAACAAATATGAAAACAGTAAGGCCAGGCATGGTAGCACTTGCCTGTAATCCCAATACTCAGGAGGCTGAGGCAGGGGAATTGCTGCAAGTTCACTGCCAGCCTGGGCTACATTGTGCGTTCAGGACCAGCCTAAACCACATAGCAAGACCCTGTCTCAAAAAGTCAAAAAGAATGAGGAGAAGGAGAAGGAGGAAGAGGAGGAGGAGCAAGAGGAGCAGGAGCAGTATGAGAAGAAACAAACAAACAAAGCAGAGGAGGGGGAGGGAAGGAAAAGAAAAGGAGATTAGAAAAAAAAGCTGTAAATGTGCATGTAACCACTCCCCAAAAATATTGTAGACTTCATGAATTTCAAAACGTACTAATAAAGTAAAATGTAATTTAAAAAATAAATAAATAATTAAATAGCCCTGCTAGAAAGGCAGTAGAGAATTATGCATAAGAAACAAGTAAACATGGAAAAACAAATAATGCTACAGACCAGAAATGAGGGGAACATCATATATGGTAGAGACTCTGTGCCCCCTGGCATCTCACAAAATGACAGGATGAAAAGATAATGATTTCATATATTATGCAGCCTCACGTTCTTCCTAAATATATTGAAGTTTGTTCCCCTTTTCTTTTCTAACCACTTTTTACTTATTCCCTACTTTTCCCTGAGTCTTCTGTGTCCTCATTCATTATTCTGCTTGGTGTATATTACAAGAAAACCAAAATTCAAATAAAAAGCAAAATAAATAACACGACATAGGGAGATAGATCTTTTGCAAAAAAAGGGAAGAAAGAGATGCGTGGAAGGGGTATGGAGGGTAGAGTAAGGGGATGAAAAAATAATTAAGATGTGATATGCACATGTGCCAACTCCTTATGAGGAATACGATCATTATGTACTGCAAACACGTACCAATAAAAGCCTTTTTTAAAAAAATCAAAAAAGAATGCAATAGTTCTCAGAATCAGCACTATATCATTCTCATTCAAGAAGAATCTCCTAGGAATGGCAAGCAGATAAAATCCTATGGGAGCTACACTGGCTTGGCACCAACAACTAAAGAGGTAGCTGTGAAGGTGCTGAGTCAAGCAGTTCCTTAAAACTGTGCTAAACAATATGCTAAAAGCAACACAGTTCTCATATAAGAGAAAAAACTCTTAAAGGATAAAATAATAAATACTCGGTACAATCATATTCTTAAGCAAGGTTACAGAAATGGATCAAAAATCTATTACTTTCCCATCATGGGTGAGGCCCTGAGTTTAGTCCCCAGTACCACCAACAAAGTCCACTGCTGCTGGCATTATCCTACGGCCCACTCAAAAGGTATAAAACGGTTCAGTTTTTAAAAATACAGAACTTTCAGTGAGAGTTGTCAATGTGGTAGATACATTCTCTGCCACCATGAGTCTGTGTCACCTCCCCAACACCCAAAAGACAAAATCAAATAATCAATTTAAATTGGAAGTACACATCCCCAGAAATTGCCACTTTTAAATCAAAACAGACTTTCTTTTTCTTAATTTAAAAAAAAACAGAAAAAAGGATAGAAATGGTACAGAATTTCAAAAAAATAATAGGAAATTAACACTAATTCATATAGTGCATATTGTTAATTTAGTAGTTGTTCAGGTTACAAGATTTAGGTATGAAAAACATGATCAAACAAATAATGAAAACACAAACTATTCTTTTGGATGAACAAACAGAGATCATATATATCATATATCCTCTATCCCAGTTGTGCTTTCCTTTTGAGCAATTTTTTCCATCTCATTATCACAGTATCTATTGAACATTTTGGATCTTACTGCTCTTTCAGGCAAAACAGACATTCTTAACATTAGAATTCACTTAGAGCTGAGCACTACTCACCTGCTTCATGCTTTTCTCTTTCTCCTCCTCCTCCTCCTCCTCCTCCTCCTCCTTTTCCTCCTCCTTTTCTTAGTCCTCCCCCTGCTCCTCCTTTATCAGAACCATCTTTCTACTGCTACCTGGTACATAGTCATTTTGCAGAATATACATGGCCCAGTAAATATCTTATGTAGTTTAAACTACTGAGTATAAATCCATATGAATCATGCAGTGCTCTGATTGCATAAAATCAATAATTCCAAACAAGAAACAAAGATAACATTTCCTGGGGGAAAAATTTATCCATTTTTTTCTTGAGCATCTCCAGGTAGCAGATGACAGGTGGGAGAGTAAGGTGTGGCCCAATGTCACTTGCCTGCCATCTTTTTGAACTGTGGAATGCATAACAGATCCCCATGAATGGACCCTGGCCAATTGTCCCAGACCCAATTTTCCACGGTGACTGGTGTGGCTAAGCGTCCTGGGCTCCTCCTCTTGTGCCTTGTGTGCCTTGTGTGCCAGGAGCGCGAGGAGTAAATGAGGCGATCTGCAGGACACTTCCCCTGACTTGGAGGTCAGGCCCTCATGGGCTCCATTGGTGCAGGGCAGTCCCAGCCACCTCCTCGCGGGGGCGTTGTGGTGGTGTGGCCTTGTCCAGATTGTCCAGGTATCTCCTGCCCCTCTGGACCACAGGATGCACAGCAGGTCCGTGTGAATGGCTCCCAGCCCCTTGTGGCAGACCCGACTCTCTGGGGTGAGTCTGGCGGTTGTCCTGAAGGCTCTCGCCGTTCTTTCTCCCTGGCCTCCACGGAAGTGCGGATCCAGCCAGAAAAGGTGCACCCTTGCAGAGGTCAGCACTGTCATTTCCTCCCTCACTTCTGAGCCCTGCGGTTCAGCCAGCTTCCCCCAGCTTCAGGAACCCGGGAGAAGCATCCCAGTACAATCTATTTGGCTTAATTTTACATACACATCTGTTTCTAAAACTTGGGTTTATAAATGCCACCCTGATGATTGTGTACTTTGGAGTGTAGGAAATGTGCTTTGCTTGTCTTTTGTTTGTGTTAAATCCCCTGTACGAAAACACAACCCAGAAGCCCATTTGGTATCACAGGTGACTGAACACTTTTTCATGCATCTCTGAAACAGCACTAATGCCTGGTTCTTCATTCTCTGGATTTGCCATATACAAATGGATGTTTCGGAGCATTACTCACTGTGTTTGTTTTCGTATTTTAACCCATATGTGACAGAGATATCAGAGCTTAATAACACGTTTTCTTGCCTTTTGTCTCTCTCAACATTCATCGACAGACACTCCCAAACCAGCCACAAAAATTCCAAATGTGCGTTGTGTTTTCATCATAATTTCTAGTCTGCTAGAATGTCAGCCAGTGACAGTTTCCCTCAAATGTGCTATGCAGAGTTCGATAGTATGCAGTGGATTCTCTGATCATGGTTCTAAAAGGGTAAAGTACAAGAAGGAATATTATGACACTGAGCTTACAATATGGCACATGGAATATGAAGTATCCCTGACAATTTTATGAACCAAAGAGCCCTACTGGAAGGTTCAGCAATCTCTTGTAATATTTAAACATGTGCGTCTTACCTAAAGGTATGCTCTCAAGCTGAATCCCATTCTTTTTCTGAGAATCCCAATGGGTAAATAAGGACCAAAATGGATAATAAATATTGGAAGGTAAGCAGAAAATGCTCAAATGTGAAGAGAAACTAGAGAAAGGAGAGAGTAAAGAGATAAAAGGAAAAGGAAAGAAGTAGACTAGAAGGTAAAAATTGAAACAAAGCTTTTGTAAATAATGAGTATTACAAAGATTCAAGATAGGGACCTGGGGGTGCTGGGAAAGCAGGCAGCTGCCAGCATGCCGCTCTGGTAAGTGGCTGTGGCCTGGCAAGCCGCGGCCGCCCCAGGGCCAGAAACATATCAGCGTTTCCTGAGACCTGCGACACCCCATGTTGGACCTTGGGCTGCTGGGAAAATGAGCAACCAGTTCACCCCTCTAGTGGGCGGCTGTGAGCCTACTGGGGCGCGGCATAAGACTCAACATCCATCCCCACCCCCCACCCAGCAAGTGAAAGCCGGAGATCTGAGCATGTCTTACAAGTTTGAGTATATGCGATATAGCAAATAAGGGGGATTTTCTTCTACCATCTCTTTGAGGGCAAATATTTTTATCTCTGTTTTGATCAATGGTATTGCTCTATTCAATATTCTGTTCTTGTAATTTTGGTATTTCCTTTGATATTGCTCTGCCTGATTGAAGGAACAAGTATTGTGAAGAAAACCAGATATACTATTGTGCCTATTGCTATTGTCCCAGTGGCCTGCTGTGAGGTCCTGTGACAGTCTCACTGCACTGCCTTAGTTGGCTATGTCCTGTCTTTTTCTGCTGTATTTTACTACCTTTAAAATAAAATAAATAAATAAAATGAAAAATAAGAAGAAAAAAATTTAAAAAGTAAACAACAACAAAACATATCAGTAAGGTACTGAGCAACCTGAAACATGATATAACTAAACAGATAATGGACTTAAAAAGCAAAAGGAGGAAAATCAAGTGCTCTAAAGAATATAACCACATGTATATTTAAGGGTGTAGGATTGATAATTATGTTGCTAAGTTTTTGTTAGATCAGAGAACTGAGCTGTTTGCAGCCTCACTGTTTGAATGTCCACTTTGTATGCTTTGATTTTGTAACATGAACATCCAGGAAGACAATATGTAATGTATCAACTAGTGATTTCTTACTGTCCATTTTTTTTGAAATTCTGAATTGTTTCTACCTTTTTTTTCTGTTTAGCTTTATTTTTCCCCTCTCTTTAAATAAAAATTTTTTTAAAAGATTGAAGAGAGAGTGGGAACTGGAAAAAAAGAATCAAGATATATTATGTACAGGTACAAATTCTCTATGATGAATGTGATCATTATGCTTATCAAAAGTGTACTAACATAATTTTTTTAAAAAGAATCTCTCTTTGTTGGTAACCTGGCCAGTGTGACCTCTCTATCATAAATTCATTGGCTACACATTCAAGACCAGATTTGTTATCTCTTGTACAGGAACATGCAAGATCAAGGATATGCCAAAATTCATTGTTTCAGCAAAAATATAAAAAGCCCAATTACAACTAGGTGTTTTAACACTTAAAAAGATAATGTTCATAAAAAACACACCAAAACTGCCATTTCCTTGTAATCTTCATGCTACCAGAGAAGACACATAGTAAGAAAAGCAATAGAATTACAACATAAATTGTAAAATATTCCCTTGTAGAAGAGCCACTTCCAGGATTCAGCTTGTGAAAATCTGCTTCCAACATGGTGCTGTCACAACACTGGCAGGGCAGCACTTGTATATTTGGGAGGACCTTAGATTCTTCCTACAGGAGCCTCTTTGGATGCTGCTGGACTGTCCACATGACTTAGTAGGTGACTTCTCCCAGAATGAGTAATCCCACCAAAAGACAGAGGAACATTATTCTCTTTTTATAACCTAACCTCAGAATTCATAAAATATTACTACCAACATAAACATTCATTAGAAGTTAATTTCATAAGACTATCATTCAAGGTAAGGTATCGCATTTATCCTATCATCTCAGTGTGATCACAGAGGGAAGTTATCATTCTCTCTCACCTTCAGATGAAGAAACTGAGGCTGAGAAAGATCAAACACATTGCCCATGTCACAAGCCCAGTACTTACTGTAGTGCTTGGGATTGAACTCTGGGCCTGCATATGCTCCGCAAGCACCCTATCACTGAGCTATCACCCTCCATCTCAGAGCTCATTTTTAAAACTACAACCAGTTGACCTATAATGTGTGCTCTTATCTTCCACATCTAAAGATGCATGAAAAACCAGATAAAATCACCCACGGGGTAGAGAGCTAAGCCTCTGAATGGATGTTAAGCTCTTCAGGTGTTTCTGAGGTACATCCTGGATTTAGAGCTGCCCCTCTGAACCTGATGGTTTTTATCATTAATATGGACAACTGACGCCAGCTTAAAGGTGCGTGCTTTGAAGACAGAGCCCTCACCTCGATCTTTCTTGTGGAGCCACTGAGCCAACACAGTGGCTACCTGAAAGGGGCAGGCAGGATCAGTGAGAGAAGAATTAGGAGCAACTGCTACCCAGAGTGACAGTGGCTAGAAGTTTCCAAAGGGACTAAAGCATGCACAGGATGTGCCTGGGAGATGGCCGACCTGGTCACTTTCTCCAGTAGGTAGGCAGTTCAGGGGCCCCACTTGAGGCCAATGGCTGAACAGCCACAGGCATCTAAATCCTGGAGCAAAAAGAGTTGAAGAAATAATGTTAAATGCAAGTTGTCTTGCTGAGTCCCAACTGGGCCCTTGTTTGATGGTAATTTGAGGCCCCCTACACAACCAAATTCCCATTATATTAAAATATGAAAAAAACCTTAAAATTTGTGCTAACAATTTGCCCCTTTTGGTGCATATTTTCCAAAGTGACGATCAAGGTTTTCTGCTGAATCCTCTGTACAAAAACATATACACTCCAGGCATGGTGGTGCAGCCTGTAATCCCAGAACTCTGGAGGCTGAGGCAAGAGGATTCCTGCAAATTTGAGGCCAGCCTGGGCTACAAAGTGAGTTCAAGACCAGCCTGAACTGCATAGTGAAACCCTGTCTCAAAAAAAAAAAGACTTATGCAGAATAACACACCAGGGATTTAAGACCTAGAGTGAAAGGCTTTATCAGCAATGTTTCTGCCTGAAGTCTTTCTGGCCCCTTGGTCAGAAGGGGAACCAGAGTACTGGGTCTCCCTAAAAAGGCCACTAGAACAACTGAAGATGGGGAACTATCATACTACCACCAAGTATTATCTGTTAACTGCTTAAATAAATAAGTATAATCCAGAGCTGAGGCTGGTGTTTATTTGTCATTTGAACAGACTATACTCTATGGAGATGACATCTTTTATCAGCACTTTCTGTTATAGGTTTGAACCCATCATATTTACCCTCTCCAAAATAATCAGCATTTCAGATATGATTTTCACTTTTTGAAATTTCTTTCTAGTTTTAGAGACATAGATACATTATTAATAACGCCAGCATTAAAAAACAAGATGTAGCTTTTTGCTACCATCTAGCGGGACTACTAAACTCTACACTGAAACCTTTCTTCAACATAGTCGGTCTATTGCTTCACTTAGCACTAGAAATCACCCCTATCAAAAACAGCAAGAGAAGTCCTTGGTGCCCATCTTGACCATGTTCTGTAATGTACACCACCTCCAAATAGCTCTGAGCTGAGCTTACAATAAGCACAAGTAACATAAAGTTTACATATTCAGAAAAAAATTTGGTGTCTGTGTTTGGATCCTCAATCCCCCAGATGGGTGCACAGCGAAGGCTCAAAGGAATGAGACACGCAGCATGGTCTTTAAGGCCGCAGGAGGAGTGAAATCCACGGCGGAGCTCATAACTCTGCTAGCCGGCCGGTCAGCTGACTGACGCTAGGCAGCTGGTATTTAATCAGAATAAGCAAGGAGTTGAGTGGACAATGGAGGAAACCTGAGCAGGGTCTTGGAAGGGGTTCAAGGACCCCTCAGAGCCACAGACAATTCTAATTAAGGAAAACTATCCAGGAAGTCTCTAGGTGGCCTCAGCCGTGGCCTATCTTGCCCCCTGAGTTGTCTCCTCTCAGTTCAGTCATGCCTGGGCCACGCCACAGCCCTGCACGTGTATTCAGCTTCAACACTCTCCAATAACAAATAACAAGGATGTTTAAAATTATTAATACAGGCTGGTAGAAAGAAGCAAAGGAGCTACAACAAAGCCAGCATTGCAATCATCAGATCCTTGAGATTTCCCTGTCCTAAGGACATGAGGTTAGCTAGCGGAGAAAGGACAGCTCCAATAATTCTTTAATCCATTCCAAATCTGGTTAGAACTCTAAGATGCTACCTGATGAATCATAAAGCTACATGCGGAAGAGAAAGCCAGTTATTGATCAGTACTCATACTCATCTTCTTTTACATAATTGGTAGTTTTAGCTGATAAAATAGCCAAGCTTCCTGCTACACACCTTAACCTCTTGCCCGTGTCTCCTCCTAGAAGCTCCATGGCGGTACGCCTTAATCCCCAATCTTGTTCCCACACAGAATTTTATATGACAAAGAAAAGAACAAGTGGAGATGTTAGAGTAGGGAGCTGAAAATAATAGGAGATATCAAAAAAGGAAGTGCAGATGGAGACATCTTCACACTGATGGAATTTTGCAAAGGAGGGCCTAAACAGCAATTTATTTATTTTTTAAGATGATAGTCGTTTATTTAACCAGTCATGAACTGATTATTGAAAACACTTTACAGGTTAACATTCAAATACTCTTTAACTCTTAAGGCTCACTTTTTAGTAACCAAAAGTCTAACAATGAGAACACGAGAAACTAATTTTAGTAAAATGTAGAACCTTTGGCTTTTAAGTCTAGTTTTGTAAGTTTAACCAAGAACATTTCAGTATATTAAGAAAACCGTATTGCTTTTTGTGGGGAGTGAGACAAGGTAGTACAGGCCGGCCTTGAGTTCACTTATGTAGCCCAGGAGCCTCAAACTCACAGCAATCCTGCCTCAGCCTCCCAAGCGCTAGGATTACAGGCATGGCTGCCTTACTGTTTTAGACATAGAAAGCTTAACCTTTTAATTATAGCCTGTGGAGGACCACTGAGATAGTTCCCCCTGCAAGAAGACAATTTGCCTCCATTTTGGTTCAACTTTGCCCTACTCCTATGTATCCACTACATTACAGAATTCACATAGTTCCTGCCATTCTCACAGTCACGGTACCCCAAGCCATCTACCCTCTTCACCAACTAGTAAAACTGGGTTTGGCTCTGCATCAAGGCCTTTGTACCAGTTAGTCTTTGCTCAGACGGGACTTAAGACCCCCTTGACTCCCCACAACTGCAAACACATGCAGCAACACAATCACATATAACCTTTATGCTATCAAACATTAAGACTTTTATTTGTAAGTCCTATGTAAGCCGTGAGACTATCAGTCCTCATTTGTTAGTGTTTTTCTTAATTTTATTGGTACATTTTAGATTTACATAATGATCATGATACATGATTCTTCTTGTTCCTCTTTCCCTCCTCTCCCCTTCAACCCCCCTTCCCCTCCTTATTTACAAAAGCTTTGTTTTCTTTTTTCCTACAATTTTTCCCCTTTTTCTTTCCTTTCTATGTCACTACTCCCCTTCCCATTTGAACATCCCCACCCCCATTTTTTTGTCTTTTTGAGGCAGAACTTGACTATGCAGTTCAGGCTGACCTTGAACTCACTTTGTAGCACAGGATGGCTCAAATTCACAGCAATCCTCTTGCCTCAGCCTTCCAAGTGCTGGGTATTTTCTTCCTATTTCACAATATCTATTATACATTTTTATTCTTATTTGTACTTTCAGTTTATCCAGAGAAACCAAGCAATACTTACACATATGTGTCAGATTGATTTCACTTAAGAGTATGTGTGATATATTAACTAATGGGCAACTTGTAACACACAGCTGAGCTGAATCAGCATGGTTCTGGGTGTGGAAGGCCCACCTGAGGATTTTTGCCAACAGCATAAAAAGAACTAGAGAGGAAGATGGTGTGCTGTTGATTCTCCTGGAAAAGCTTGTCATGCTGGCTTTACTGATATGAACTCAGCTATTCTCATCATCAAAGGAGCTTGAGTTCTCGCTGTCACTGAGGATGGCTACTGTTCTCTTGCAGGGAGCTCTGGTCCTTACCTTGAGTTTCCTGGCTGCAGTGCAAATCCCTGAGCCTGCTGGCACAGACTTTTAGCTTCCATCATTAACCTTTCAGCCTTCCCAGTACAGACCCATAATACAGACTTGCCTGAGACATTGTCGTGGGCTCTAGGCCTCTGGCTGGACTCATGGAGGACATTGCCATGTGATCTAGGTCTTCAGCTGGACTTGTGCAAGACATTCCCATGGGATTCAGGCCCTCAGCTGGATTTTTTTGGGTTTCTAGTGTGTTGTCAGATCTCTTGCACTCTTCTATATTTGACTTTTTGGGTGAATACTATAAAAGTAGTCTGATCAGTTATGTGTCCTGTATTAAATCTATTCTCTTGTGAACCCTGCTTACAACAGTATGGTCTCAAGGTGCATCCCTCTACCTAAAAATGTCTCAAATCTATTCTTCTTTGTGGCAGAATACCGCGCCACTGTTACAAAAAAAAAATCCTAGGCTGTTCACAGTGGCACACACCTGTAATCTCAGCACTTGGGAGGCTGAGGCAGGAGAATGGCTGTGAATTCGAGGCAAGCCTGGGCTAAAAAGTGAGTTCATGTCCAGCCTGAATTGTGTAGTGAAACCCTGTCTTAAAAAAAATAAAAGATGTGTGAGCCGCCGCCAGACTGGGAACCAGACCCAAGCCTCTCCATGTGAGTCAGTGCCATTCACAGATTGGGAGGGAGAGAAATTAAGGCCACACCAGCAAGCTAGCCCGGTCTGGGAACCAGCACCCTGCACAGGCTGCCACCACACTGGGAAAAGCCAAACCCAAGCCCCTTGTAGCACATAGACTGGCAAACAAGAAGTGCCAGCCCCCCACATACCGTAAGTGGCCAGCTTGTCCAGAGAAACACAGGCTGTGATGATAGCTATCAAGGTGAAGTGCAATTGGATGCCTGTGCTGCTTTGGTGTTTCACTAACATTGCAGGTCTAGAGACAGTGTTCTGATCATAGGTTTAGAGGATAGTGGTCCACAGTGTGGCATCTAGGGGAGATCTCCTTCTGAGGGTTGTAGCCATTGTTGATTCCCTCTGGTCTTGTTTTGAAGTCCTATATCATTTCCATTGTTTAGTTAGGTTGGGTTTTATTATATTCTCTTTTGTTTTGTTTGATAATTATTGAATCCAATAGCAGGAGCAGCTATTTAAAAGATAGCAAGATATATTATGGTAGCAATTTTGGATTTACTATTGGCTTGTTTTGAAATCCTTTATTGCATTCATTGTTTTATTTTTATTGTTTCTATTCTATTCTGTTCTGTTTGATTTTTACTATGTCCAAAGTTATCTGCAGCTCTTTTGAAGACATCAAAAAGCATTATGACAACTATGGTTGATTTCATAATGTTTTGAAGTCCTGTATCTATTACACTGTTTTGTTTTGATTGGTTTTATTCTGTTTTATCCTCTTTAAAATAAGATAAAACCACACATCTTTATCCATTCATCAGTTGATGGGCATTTAGGCTGTTTCCAAGATTTAGTTATTACAAAGTGCTGCTATCAACATGGGTGTGCATATATCACTCTGGTATGATGTTTTTAATTCTCAGGAAGATACCAAAAAGGGATACAGATGGGTCAAATGGAACCTCTAGTCCTACTTTTTGGGGAATCTCACAGTAATTTCCACAGTGCTTTTACCAGTCTATACTCCCACCAAGTAAAAAAGAGTTCCTTTTTCCTCACAGCTCTACCAGCATTTATTATTCATTGACTCCTTGATGGTAGCCATTCTTTCTGCAGTGAGATGGAATCACAGCATTGTTTTAATTTGTATCTGTTGAATGACCAATGATGTCAAACCTTTTCTCATATATTTATTTGCCATTTCTACTTCTTTATCTGAGAAGTGTCTATTCATTTCAAATGACCATTTTTGGATTGGGTCTTTAAACTTGGGAGGTATGATTGTTTTCAATGCTTTATATATTCTAGATATCAGTCTTTTGTGTGAGGAACACCTGGAAAATTTTTTCCTACTCTATCGGTTGTCTCTTTACCCTGTTGGTGATTTTTTTTACTGTGAAAAAGCTTTTTAATAAGATGAGATCCAAGTTGTTGATTCTTTATTTCTTGCACAATTACAGTTTTGTCCATTACAGTCTATCCCTATGTCAGTTAAGAGTTCTACCTATTCTGTCTTCCAACATATTTAGTGTTTCTGCATTAATATTTAGATACTTGATCCATTTTTATTTAATTTTAGTTCATAGTGAAAGACATGGCTCCAGTTTCAGTCTTCAGTATGTGGAAAGCCAGTTTTCCAGCACCCTTTATTTAAGAGGCTTTCTTAAGGTGGCCGAGTGTTTGCAGTTGTGCCTGCATCTTCTAATCTGTTCCATTGATCCTCAGGTGTGTTTTTTTTTTTGCCAGTACTATGCTACTTTTTTTCAAGTCAGAGATTGTGATATTCCCTTCCTTGTTTTTATTGCCCAGATGTTCCAGATCTCTTCTGGTTCCAAATGAATTTTAGTAATGTTTTCTCTAGTTCTGTGAAAATGTTATTGGTATTTTGATTAGGATTCCATTACATCTGTATAAAAATTTTGGAAGTATGGCCATTGTGTGTGTGTGTGTGTGTGTGGTTTTTTGAGGCAGGATCTCGCTAAGCAGTTCAGGCTCACAGTGAGTTCACTTTGTAGCCTAGGCTGGTCTCAAACCAGCAACAATCCTCCTGCCTCAACCTCCTGAGTGCTGGGATTACAGGCATGAGCCACCACACCCAGCTGAGTATGGCCATTTTTACTATGTTGGTTCTTCCTATCTAAGAGCAAAGGATATCTTTCCATTTCCTGGTATCTTCTTCAATCTCCTTTTTCAGAGTACTACAGTTTCCAATATAAAGATCTTTTACTTCCTTTGAACTAATTCCTAAGTATTTCATTTTTCTGAGGCATGTTATCCCTAATTTCTCTCTTAGTAAGTTTGTTATTCATGTACAGGACTGCTATTGTTTTTTTATTTTAAAGAGTAAAAATCAGAAAAATCAAAAGTAAACAAACCTAAGAAACAACAACAATAACAAAAAAACAATAGCTATATAGGTTTTCAAAACAAGATGACAGGAATTTAACAATGGTTGTTATATTACATATTGCTATCATCAAAATAATTGCTCAGGTTACCAGATACAGAAATAATACAAAACAGTAAAATACAACAAAACATTGGATTTCAAAAACAAGATGGAAAGAAACCCCCACAATTATGGCGTACACTGCTATCCTCCAAAGAGATGCCCAGACCACCAGCCCTAGCCCTGCAAAGTCAATCAAACAATACAAACATCAAGCTATTTCTTTCACCTAACTTGCTGTCACCCTGAGTTCCTCTGAATCAGCCAGTTGCTTACAGGGTGGGGGATGCTCTTCTGGTTTCCCAGCCGGAGCACTGGCTGGCTCAAGGGAAGGCGTGGTTTGGCCTCTTGCTGAGTCTCTTCCCATTCTCCATGGTGGACCCTGGCTCACAAGAAGGCGTGTTTCAGCTTCTTGCAGGGTCTCTTTCCATTCTCACTATTGATTTTTGATTGTTGAGTTTGTATCCAGCTACGAGACTGAATTTGGTTACACATCTAGAAGTCTTTAGGGAAGTTTTTAGAGTCTTCTATGTACAATATCATGTCATATTTACATAATGATAGTTAAATTTTTCCTTTCCTATTTTTATTCCTTTTATTTCTTTCTTTTATCTAATTGCTCTGACTGTTTCCAGAACTATATTGAATAAAAGTGGTGACAATGGACATCCTTGTCTTACTCCTGATTTTAGAGTGAAAGCTTTCAGTCTTTGTCCATTTAGTAAAATGTTAGCTGTTGGTTTGTCATTGATGACCTTTATCAGGTTGAGGTAAAGGCTATCGATCCCAATTTTCTGTAGGGTTTTTTACATGAATGGGTGTTAGACTTTATCAAATGTTTTTTCTGCATCTATTGATATGGTCATGTGATTTTTGTCTCTGTTAACATAGTGTTTCACACTTATTGATTTGCATATGTTGAACCATCCCTACATGCCTGGGATGAATCCTACTTGGTTATGGTGTATAATCTTTTTTATGAGTTGCTGTTTGCCAGTATCTTATTGAGGATTTTTTTGGTTCTGTGTTCATTAGGGAGATTGGCCTGCAGTTCTTTTGGTTGCATCCTTCTCTGCTTTTAGTATCAGGGTAATGCTTGCTTTCAGAAATGACTTTGGGAGTCTTTTTTCTTTTTCAATTTAATTAAAAAGTTTGAAGAGTAATGGCATTAGATCTTCTCTAATTTTCTTTTACAATTTAGCAGTGAATCCATCAGGATCTGGGCTATTATTTATTGGTAGGTTTTTAATTACTTCTTCAATTTCATTTGCTGATATTGGTTTATTTAGAATGTTTATATCTTTTATATTTAGAATTTTATATTGGTTTACTTCGCGTTTTTATACCTGATTCAGCTTTTGTAATTCATAGATATTTAGGAATCTATCCACTTCTTGTTTTCCATCTTATTAGAATAAATGTTCTTGAAATAAGTATTGATGATCTGGATTTCTGCACAATCCATTGTGATTTCACCCTTTTCATTCCTAATTGCATGGATTTCCCTCTTTCCTTTTAATGATAAGTTCACCTAAGGGTTTCTCAATTTTACTTGGTCTTTCAAAGAACCAACTCTTTGATTCATTAATTCTTTGTATTATTTTCATAGTCTCCATTGCATTAATTTCTGCTCTGATCATTATAATTTCCTTCCTTTGTACAAGCTTTGGGCTTAACTTATTCTTTTTCTATAAGTTTAAGGTTCAACATTAGATTGTTTCTTTGAAATCACTCTGTTTTCCTGTTTTCTGTCTTAAATTTACCTCATGGGACTGCTTTCATTGCATCCAGTAAGTTCCAGTGCGTTGTATCAGCATCATCAATTAATCATAGACACTGTTTAATTTCTTCTTTAATCTCATCTGTGTCCCATTGGTTGTTCAGGAAGATGTTACTTAATTTCCATATGTTTATGGAGTTTTCATGGTTTATTCTGCCATCAATTTCCAATTTCATTACACTATGATCTGATAATATGTATGAGATAATTTCAATTCCTCTTCATTTACTTAGGCATATTCTATGAGCTAGAATGAGGTCTATTTTAGGAAAATATCCCATGTGCAGCTGAGAAGAATCCATATTCAGATGTTATGGGGTGGAACATCTACTAAGTCCTACTAAGTCCATTTGTTCACAGGTTTGGTTCAGTTCTGATTTTTTGTTTTTTGTTGACTTCTTTCAGCTAGTAGATCTATTTGTAACAGTGGAGTGTTAAGGTCTCCCATTAACACTGTGTTAGTACTCATTTGATTTTTCATGTCTGTTAATATTTGTTTTATAAAGTTGGGTGCACTTGTATTTGGTACATATATATTTCTGATTATCTTTTTTGAGTTTTCCTTTAATAGTTCATAGAGACCTTCTTTATGTCTTTTGATCAGTCTTGGCTTGAAGTTCACTTTGTCTGCAACTAGAATAGCTATCTCTGCTCTTTTTTTTTCTGGCTTCCTGTCTCTTGGAGTATAGTCTTCCATTCTTTGAATTTCAGTCTATGAATTTATGTTTGAGTTATATGTGTTTCCTCTATGTAGCAAATTGTAGATTCTTGTTTCTTGACCCATTTTGTCAGTCTGTTTATTTTGATTGTTGAATTGAGCCATTTACATTGATGGCTATAACTGATATGTATTGGCTTATCCTTATATTATTTTCCTGTTGTTATATTATTTTCCTGTTGTTTCCTGTCTTTCCTTTCTATTTAATTGCTTACCTTGTCTGGTGACTTCTTTCTCTTGTTGATCTGTGATTGTGGTCTTTGTTACCTCTTTCTGAAATATCCTTCAAAACATTTTGTAGAGCTGGCTTTTCAGTCATGAATGTCTTTATTTGTTCTTTCTCATGGATGTATCCTCTATCTCCACTGATTCTGAAAGATAGTTTTGCAAGATACATCAATCTGGGTTGGAGGTTGTTTGTTATCTTTCAGGACTTGAAATAATTCACTAGGAGCTCTCCTTGATATAAGAGCTTGTGTTGAGAAGTCTGCTGTGATTCTAATGGGCTTTCTTTTATATGTGATTTGTTTCTTTTCTCTAGAAGCTTTTTAAAATTATGCTCTTGTGCTGAATATCTGAATCTTGATTATTATATACCTTGGCGTAGATTTTTGCCTATAGCTATTTGGAATTCTATATGTCTGTATGCCTCACTTCTCCCAGAGGTTTCCATTAGCATCTATGGTGCATCCAAAAAAACAAATTCTTTTTCCATGTTTGGGAAGTTTTCTGCTATTACATCTGTGAATGAGCTTTTTTTTTAATGTCATTTGCACTGAATCCTGCTTTTTTCATTGACTCCAGTCAATCTTATGTTGTTATTCTTTGCATCATTTTGAAGCTGTTGGATTGCTTTTTCAGGGACCCTTACTATTTTTAAAATATATTTCTTTTCATGATCACTAACTGCACTCCTGTCTTGTAGATCTGGTATTCTGTCTTCACTTTCATTCATTTGGTTATGCAATTTTTCAATAGAATTTTTAATTTCCTGGATATCTGTTTGGATCTATTTCATAAATTCTATTACTTTCCTATGTTAGGTGTTCATGGTGTCAATCATTTTCCTCAGCTCCTCCATTTTTTATCTGAGTCTACTTTACATTCACTGACCAAGTCCTTCAGTATAGTTATCCTCTCTTTTTTATGTGAGAGAATATTTCTTCTTTGCTTTTCTCTATAGCCTCATTCATCTGTTTTTCTACTTCTACTTGCTATCATTTCAGAAAATTCAGGTGACTGACTTCTTATTTCCTCTATCTCATTGTCCCCTGGAATTTTTCTGGGTAAGCTGGAGGTCTGGGGTTGCATTTTACTTCTGTATCTTGTCATTTTCTATTTTTTATCTTGATTTGTTTTCTGTGTTGACACTTGTAAGTTTCTTATGTTAAGTAGTCTTATCACCAGTATTGAGGCTTCTTTAGGAAATCTCTATTCCTCAGAGATGTCTTCTAGGTGTAGCTGGATCTTGGGAAAGTGGCAAAGAGAACAGGAGAAAAAGGATGAAAGAGAAAACAAAAGAATATCAAAATGAACCAGAAAGACAAGAGATAATGTTGAGTCACAAGTAAATATCAAATAATCTAGAAAGACAGTTGAGGAAAGAGAGAAACAGGATAGATGAACAAAATAAACAATGAATGTCAAAACCTAAACACCAACCCCCCCCCGGCCAAAAAAGAAAAAGGAAAGTGAAACAAACTAAGAAAAAAAGAAGAAAACGTTTCCTCTGATGCTCACAGTTCAGTGGTAGTGTCCAAGTCAAAGCCCAGATCTGTGTTGGGTAAACCTGCCAAGTCTGCAGTAGGGTTAGTGCTGGGTATGCAGCTGATCTTTGCCCCCAGATGTGGGAGCTAGGGCCAACATTCAGCCAGCTTCCTGTATGGCCTGCCCATGTCTCCTTACCCTGATTGTCTCAGCATTACTCTTCAAGTTGCTGCAGTGTGCTCAGACAAAGACAGCCTGAGGCTGCTCTCAGTCCCCTGTACAGTTAGTCCCCCTGGGACCTTGTGCACCCTCCTCTGTTCCACACCCCTGGCTCCTCTCACATGCTCTCAGGGCAGTGAAAAGGAATGCTGACCCTCCACACACTCCTTGGCCCTCAGCAGGCAGTCTTGGGTGTGGAGGGACAAGGATTGGGGGGTCAGCACTGCCCCTGCCCTGTGACCAGCAGTGCAAGCAGCCTTGGGTGCTGAGCCTTGGGCTGGGAAGTCAGTACACCTCCCACCCTGTGACATAGTAAACCAGACTTCTAACTGCTTGAGAGTGACATCAGAATGATTAATTATTTAAGAGTAAACAGATGTTTAGTGGATCTTCTGATCATTTCCTCCTATTCATGGAAAGACTAGATGGTTAAGGCACTTTTCATGTGTAGGCAGAAGAAAATTATGTTCTCTTTATGCTCATCAAAGGAAAGCTCAAAAAGCTGCTGGTACTGACCACTTTTGGAAGAAAGTCCACCTTTTAAAAAGTAACTTCCTTCTCTCCAACAATTATGAGGCAACAATAGCAAAAAAAAGTACCCCAAAAAAGAAACCAAAAAGGGGAAGCCAAAAAAACCAATTGATATGTGTTATGTACACACATCAATTCCCAACAATGAATGTAATCATTATGTACTAATAAAATGTTAAAAAAGACACCAAACTGGACGCAGTTGTACAAACTTATAATCCTAGCACTCTGAGAGATTGAGGTAAGAAGATTGCAAGATCAACCCTAATCCAAAAAATTTAGTGAGCTAACAAGAAATTGTCTCAAAATAAAAGGGATAGGAATGTACAGTAACTGTGTGAAGACCTTAGGGGGAGTGGAAGAGAAAGAAAGAAGAAGAAGGGAAAGGAGAAAAGCAGGAAGGATGTGAGAAAGGGAGGGAGGGAAGGAGGGAGGGAGAGATGGAGGGAAGAAATCCATTCTGAGAACACTTAGCAAATATGGAGTGATAACTTCTGAAACAGGAGGTGATAACGTCCCACTTGCCAGCTATGATGCTCCAATGAGAGCCTCCCACTTCTGCCTGCAGGGTCTCACCGATATTTTTTCAGTAGAACACTAGGACCTCAGCAGCCTTCACTAGAAAGAAGTTAAAATCAGCCTATATTTCTAGCAGTTGTTAGATGGTCCTTTAAATATGAAAGAAAAAAAAAGCTCCTTGAAAAACCCACTAGCCTTAAGTCCCTTGTTTGAAGTTGAGAAGGAAGCTCATCCTGGAGATGGTCCTCCAAGAACAAGGAAGGGACTAACTCAGAGAGAGCTCAAGGCAGTTACACATGTGGCAAGATCCGTTCCACTTAACAGCTCAGAGAAGAGTAGCATGAAGAGACACTGGCTGTCTCTCCTCTCTGTGCTCTCCACTGCCTAGTTTTCTCTCCTGATCCTCCTGTTTCCTCCATTTATCTTAATTTTTCTCCTGTTTTCTAAGTTCTCCTGCCTCCTTCTTTCTCTTCTTCCTCCTTTTCTTATCCATTTTCCCAAGGAACATCTACAAAAAATGCAATGATTCTCTGACTTAGGTTGGGGCTCCAATGGTAAAAGGGCATATACCTATGGAAAAACCTGGACTCATGGAGTTCTACTGCAATCCATTTCCCCATTCTCATCTTTCTCACGTATGATTTCGTACAGTACTTATGCCTGAAAATGCTCTGGGTCTTGGGTATCTCCTACTTCCCTTTGATAAGCAGATTCTCATTAATAGTCCCAGTACTTATTTATTGATAATAAAGTATGTGCCAGACACTTTAATTGTTGCTAAAAATACTACTGTGAGCAAAACAGAAACGGTGCCTTCCATTATTAAGTTCTTAGCTTAATGAATATTTATCACATAATCATAAAAATGTATAATTACTAATTTTGATATCCACTATAAAGGAAACAGACATGTAAAAATGACCAAACTCCCACATTTTAAAAAAGAAACCCAAAATTCTCACCTATCCCTAATCCAAAGACAGAGCATTACAATAAGTGTAGAGCAACAGGGAACCGGAACACTGAACATCTGAACTCTAAGCCAGGCTCTGCAGATTTCTACCTTAGTGTCTTTTTTAGGCTAAAATTTCCTCCTTGCTCTAACTTAGTCATCTTGCACATTCCCTGGATCTCATCCAGATCCTGGGGTTTGCTTCATCCTTGCCAATGTCAAGATTTCTATCTTATTCCCAGGCATGGTGGCACACACCTATAATCCCAGCACTTGGGAGACTGAGGCAGGAGGGTGGGAAATTTAGGGCCACCCTGGGCTACATAATGGGTTCAGGAGTGAATTTAAGGCCAATCTGAGCTATATAGCATTTCTTCTCAAAAAAAGAAAGGAAAAAGATTTCCTTCTTATTGTTTTCTGGACATCTAGGATGCTCATCTCCCTTCTTTAAACAAATCTCTTCTTCAGAACTCAAACGCCACTTCCTCAGGAATACCTTCCTTGATCACTCACTCACCTACCCAGGCTAATGCCTGTGTTCTGTGCTACAGACCTCAGACACCTGCAGTTCCCTTTATTGCACTTTCCAGTTTACATTTCTCCATTTATGTGAACGCTGGTTTCATAGCTGTAAGCACCACTGGAATTTTAGCTTGAAAATTTCTGGAATGTGTTGCTTTTATTAGTGTTGCCTCCAAATTGCAGTGTCTAGCATGTTGCACATGCCTAAAAAGTATTCTTGAAATAAGGTAATTAATCTAGGGTCCTTTTTAGCAGCCACGTCTCTATGAGGGTAAACAGGTGCACCATGAAAGGATGACTCTCAAAACAAGAGTAAATGGGGCAATGACAATGTTAGGCAGTAGGGAACATGCGTGAGGAAGACACTTGAGCATGGGTGGCTCCTGTAGGACCCAAGGCATCATAGCCCCTCCATGCCTGTGTAAACATGCACAGGACCCACCTGACAGAGATACCTCTGATTTTGAAAAAAATTAAAGATTCTTAAATATTTACATTTTTAAACATAAATTGTAGAAAAATACATATCTATGGCTTGTGAAACACACTTGAGAAAGACTGATCACTCAGTGCTCTCATTTACTCTAACAAATGTAAATTAAGGTGGAAATTATGCTTGAAATTTGCAGGCCAGGGATATAGCTCGGCGACACAGTGCCTGCCTGGCAAGTGCAAGGTCCTGAGTGCGATTCTTGGCACAAAAAAAGGAGAAAAAAAAGTGAAATTTGCCTTTCTCCTATCGCCTCCCACTACCAAACCCTGCCTACATATATACAAATTATAAAGCAGTAAGACCACCCATTTTGGTCTAAGGGCTACTTTCAACACTTAAACAGTCAGAACAATCATTTGTGATTACTATTTTATGAACCTTTGCTGACCACCCATATCATCCTCACTCCTTTGAACTCCTACTTTTAAAACTGATTCTGAATATTATCTAACACAAATGAGAAGAATAACAATGTTTTTTTGCCAGAAACTGTACTTTTACTTTTACTGTAGCTTTACTTTTAGGGGCCTAAAGTAATAATAAAGGTAGGTTTGGTGGTGCACACCTGTAATCCCAGCACTTGGGAGGCTGAGGCAGAGGGATCCCCATGAGTTCAAGGCCAGCCCTGGCTACATAGTGATTTCAAGGCTAGCCGGAACTATATAGCAAGACCATAAAAAACCGAATAAATATTCGTTAAACTTATAGTTTTATATGGGTCAAAAATTTAGAAATGGCTAGGGAGGGGGCTCTGGCCCAAGGCCTTTCATGAGCTGCCAATGGGAGCTACAGTTACCAGAACCAACTTGAGCAGGAAGACCTGCTTCCAAGACAGTACATTTACAAGGCTGACAAAGCAGTACTGATAGTTCAGGGGAGGCCTTCATTTCTTTTTACATTGCCCTCTCATAGGCTGTTTGAATGTCCTCATAACTTGCTGGAGGGCTTCTAGAATGAGGGACAAGTGTTGCAACATCATGACCTCAACAAAATGATAAAAAAAAAAACCTTTAGAAAGCTTGGCCTATATCCCCTGCAAGTTAAGGATTATAGAAACTAGCAGTGGTGCACATGTTACTTTTTATGATAAAAGATATTAATGTACAAATTGTTTTTTCTAAACTAAAACCTCAGTATTCAGATTTAATTGTAACGTTGGCACTTTGCAACAAATAAGTAGATTTTAGGTTGCAGTTTGGGCACACGTTCTCTAAAAGTTTTGCCATCTCTGGACTAGTTTCTGACTCCCACAAGAAAATCCAGGGGCCAGGGCTGAGGCTGGAGCCTCTCTTGCCAAAAGGAACAATAAAATAGCAGCTTTATATTGATGTAAAGTCAGGTTTTATACTTACCCTGTCATTTCAGTTTTGCAACACAAGCAAAATATTGCCTTCCATATGCAAAAACAAAAACTGAGGCTCTAAAAAGTTAAACACATTTCTCAAAGCCTCAGTGCCAATAGTATAAAAGCTCAGATGTGAATTTACAAATGCTGACCCCCAAACCTATGTTCTTAACCACCATTTGTGTTGATTATTTTTTGTTTGTTTTGTTGTTGTTGTTGCTTTGGCTTTTCGAGACAGGGTCTCATTATGCAGTTCAGGCAGGCTTTGAGCTCACTTTATAGCCCAGGTTGGTCTCTAACTTTCAACTGTCCTCCTGCCTCAGCCTCCTGAGTGCTAGGATTACAGGCATGTGCCACCATGCCCGGTTCATTTGTGGTGATTTTTAACTGTATTTGCCTACTGGTGAAACTAATAATACCCAAGGACCTGTGGGGCTGTGCTCTGTCTTTCAAACTCCCTAGGTGTGCATAAGGTGCACCCTGGGTTTAAAAGCACTCCTCTGCGTGACAGTTTTGTGTTAATAACATGGGTGTTTCAAACTGGATGACAAGTATCTAGAGGGCAGGGGCCTCACCCCCACCCCCATGGATATCACTGTGATATCACAAAATCTGCCCAAATTTCATTGGTTGAAAGGATTCAGAGCAGCTGCCAAGTCAGAGTGTCAGCAGCCAGGGGGCTCCAGTGGGCCTGAGGGCACAGAGGCAGTGCCAGGGAGCTGGCCAACTTGGTCACTCTCCCCAGTGGGCAGGGGGTTCCCTGGGGCCCACTTGGTGAGCCATCCCTGGTATCACCTGGGGCATCTCAACTCAGCCCCAGGAAAAGAGGCCTAGAAACATAGAGCTCTCCCCACACTTCCTTTCCCGGGCCAATCTCAGAAGCCCAGTTCAGGGTCCAGAATTTAGGTTTGGGGCTGTTTACTCACAGTCACCATGGATCACCGAAGCCGCCCACGAAGCATAGGCCTGAGCCGAATCCCTGGGGCTCAGTCCCGAGCCCCTCGGGTCCCGCTCCCCTTGCACGTGGAACAGGAGGCCAGGGAAGGAGAAGAATGGGAGCGAGAGCTGCCTCGACAGAGGCCTCCTCCAACCTACTCGCCCCCAGAGAGTGAAGAGCTGCAGGAAAGCGTTATGGGTAAGTTTCTGCTCTCCTTCCCTGAGCGCAGGGGCCGGCTTCATCCTTTGCCTACAAAAAGCAGGGGCCAGGAAGCGGAAAGCAGAGAATGTAGTAGGCAGAAGCAGGGTGAGCGTTGTTGGGAAAGGACAGATTTTCTATCTGCCTCGAAGGGTTTTCACAAGGATTAAGGATATCATATATGAGAACAACTCGAAAGTGAGAGAGGCTTCTTGGAACATTTGGGATTACTTCTGAAAGGCAGAAAGCCTATCTCTTTCAGCCTAGCTCTTTCAGGCATGTGCCGCATCTCTTCCCCTAACCCCCACTTCCCAATGGTAGTCATATGGGTGGCAGGTGGAGTAAATGTCAGAAGATGGAACAATTGTGTTCTGGCAAGTGGGTTTGTCTGGGAACTTTTTAAGGTTTCTGTTGTGTGTGATTTTGGGGTTTTGAGTTTTTTGTTTTTATTGTTCTGTGGTTTTGGTACTGGAAACTGAATCAAGCCTTGTGCACATGTGCTGTACCACTGAGCTATATTCTCAGACCGATAGGCTTTGACTTCTGCAAGTACACACCTGAGACATGCTTATGTCCTCCAAGCCACCTGTTTTCCCTGTAGTTTCTATCTTGTGGGAAGAGAAGAAATGGTCTAGAGATACTGCCTTTCAGATTAGACCTTTTTTTCTCAAGTTTTCTCCAGACTGAACAGGATTACAAATAGGGAGGGGAATCATGACACTGCTTACACAGAAAAGAAGGTTAAATGTTTATTAGAGGAATAAAATGCAAGCCAGTAAGCTTTGGGAGACAATAGCGTGCAATGGGGCTTCTTTGTAGAAAGATGAGAGTCTATAACAGTGGTCAGGGACACAGGCTGGAAGTGGATCACTTCAGTGGCAGGAAGACAGTCATGCACAAAGCGTTGTGAGAAAGGTGTGGAAAGATGAGCACATCTGAGGACTGGGCATCATAATACCCAGGGCACAGGCGCAAAGTTAAGGAGGAAGGCGGGGCTGGACAGAGGCGTTGGGGGGCAGAGAAGGCCAAGGGTGATGAGATATTGTCGGGGGAACAACACTGTATTGGGAGAGGAGTTTTCTAGGAACTTTACAAGACTTGATTTTAAAAAGACACCCAAAACTGCCTGTTTGTTGTTGTCCGCTCTTTGTTCCCAGATTTAAAAGAGCTACAACTAGCGAAAGGTCATGCCACTGTTCGCACCACTAAAAGGGGAAAAAATAGTAAAATGTCTATTAAAGTTCTCAATGCTATCTTCCTGTCTGAATCTTTGTAGCCCTTGACCACCTCTCCATGCCTTGAGACCCACCCACCCCACATAACCTTCCTTGTCCTTCACTTCTCCCCTCTACTACCCTTCTTTTTCTCTAACATTTCCCTTTTTACTTTCATATTGTCTTTTTCCAAAGCTTTTTCAGATTGCACATGAGAGAAAATATGCCATATTTGACTTTGAGCCAGCGTATTCGCTTAGTTTCAGTTCTATTTTGCTCTGGGTGCTGGGGATTGAGCTACATCCCAATTCTTTTTTTTTTTTTTTTAAGTTTGAGACAGGATTTCACTAAACTGCTAAATTGCCCGGGCAGTTTGAACTTTGCATCCTCCTGCCCCAGTCTCCTAGGAAGCTGGGGTTACAGACCCGCACTACCACGCCCACTTTGGTTTGTTTTTGAGGGGATAATGTGAAGCCACTTTGTGAAAGAGATGGGCGTGGAAGGACAACAAGGATAGAAGAGCTCCAGGGGATTAAGGATGCCTTTCCAAAACTGAGAAAGTTTGCCGAGATCCGCTCTCAGGCTAAGGCGCAGGCGCCAGCCTTGGGCAAAGAGGCGGGACCAGTACCCACGTGGCGGGCGGGGGAGGAGCGGGGCGGAGCAAGTCTCGCGAGGCCGCGCCCTGTTCACGCGGGTGTAGTGCCAGCGGCGGGAGAAAACAGGCGCGCTGTGAGAGACGTGTGTGTGCGCTCGCCTGGTCATGGAGGCGCCACCACGGCCAGAAGCAATGATGACTCCGGTCCTGGGCTGGAGCCGAAAACTGCTGCCACTGCTGGTGTTCCTGCTGCACGTCGGGGCTCTGTGGGGCTTAGAGACAGACGAGAGGCCACGGACTCGTGAAGAGGAGTGCCACTTCTACGCGGGTGGACAAGTGTACCCGGGGGAGGTGTCCCGGGTATCCGTGGCAGACCACTCCCTGCACCTAAGCAAAGCCAAGAGTAGGTGGTACCCTGCTGGGTGGGGGGAGCTGGAGACACGTGGACACTGCTCACCGAGGCTGAGGAGGTGGGGGGCTGGGGTTGGGCGGCACCCCCTGGGCTGCCTCCAGGCCTAGACCCTGCTTGCTTTTCCTAGAGGGCTGAGGGATGGAGGTGGGGGAGGCGGGCTCCAGTTGTGAAGAAAAGGATAGGTTCTACTGGTCAGATTTGGGAAGAGTTAGTGGTTACCCCAAAAGCCACAGATGAGGCAAAAAAAAATGACTCTACTCGGATTGCAAATATTGAGGGTGTTGTGCAAACTGAAACAACTTCCTCCTCGAGCATCGTGAAGTGTCTTGCGGCACGTCCTCTTTTCCAATACTCTTTCTGGCAGGCATGCATTGAATGGCTGAATAATGATTCACAGAAAGTTTGATTAAACAGAAAAGTGGTGAAACAGAATGTTCAAATCAAATATTTCATTTTTCTTTTCTTTTTTTCCGTTGGTGTTGCTTTTTATAAAGAAGACTTATGAGCCATCCTCCCTAAAAGCTGTATAGTTCATTGGTATTTGTATTTCCGCAAATGGGTTATGGAATGTACTTTGGAGGGAAATGGGGGGAGGAGGAAGGAGACTGGAAGTTAGCACATCTGGGTTGATGATAAATCCTGTGGCATATTTGTGTCCTGCCAGTTTGGCTTTTCATTATTTGCATTTCTGTCCAGTGTACAAAGCTACTGGCCACTTGCAGGAAGGACACGTCAGACTAAGTAGATAAGGAGAAAGCTGTGGCTTACTGCATATGGATATAAAGATAGCCAAAAAGAAGTGACCAGGAGAGGATACAAATAAAGTCCATCCCTTGCTTGCTTTTGCATAACCTACTTTTCCTGCAGATCATTTGACATTCGGGAGGTGTGTACTTGGCTTTTGTGGTGGTCATGGCATGTTCTGTGTCAGTATTCGATGGAGAAAGTAATGCTTTGCTGTTAGGAATCTCCAAAGAAAAATGGGATGTGTTGCCAGGAGCTAAGGAGAGGTGGAAATGACAAAGAAAAACTGCCTTCTTAAACATCCGCTTTTGTGTTTAGAAAGCAGTCTTGCACTTCGAAAGTCAGTATTTCCCAGTCCTATTGGTTTCAGTTGCCTGGGAACACATTTTGAAATGCACCAGCCAGTTAAGTCTTTACTGACACTGTATATACTTTCCATAGAAAACAAATTCATTCCAAAGTTGCTTATATGGGCAAGTAATTATAATAGCTTTCCTTGTACCAGAAAACTTTTTCAGATGTTATATATTTGCTACATCTGTGTCAATGTAGACTCATAAAATTAGAGACATAAGGACTTTTATTCATAAAATGGAATATTATAATGCCAATAAGGCCATATTTTCAAATCTTTAGTAACATGAAAAACTTCATACTTTACTGTTTCCTTTAAGAAAATAGAAAAACTAAATTAGAAGGGCAGGGACATGATCTTGGGTGTTTAAAATTTTTAAACTGGAAAATATCTAGGTATTAGTAGTTGTTAATGTCAGGCATGGTGGGCACATGCCTGTGATCTTAGCACTCAGGAGGCTGAGGCAGGAAGATGGCTAGGAATTGGAGGCCAGACTGGGCTACATAGTGAATTCAAGGCCAGCCTGAACTACATAGCAAGACCCTGTCTCAAAAAATTGGTAAGTTGGTAGGTGTTATAAAGGGATTTAAATATTATTCTTTATGCATCTCTGAATTTACCAGAATCTGTTAATTAATATTAATTAATTTATATTCAGGACAATTTTTGTTTCTTTTTTAGTAGATAACAGATTGCTTTGGGATTACCATTTATAGATCTTAGCGAAGTGACTACAGTTTTTAAGAACCAAAATTATGGCTAGGAATGGTGGCACACACCTGTAATCACAATACTTTGGAGGCTGAGGCAGGAGGATTGATAAGAGTTCCAGGCAAGCCTGAAATGCATAGTGAAGCCCTGTCTCAAAAAGACAAAAAAAACAAAATCTCCAAAGTCAGTTTTTTGAACAAAATTTATTTTCTGGTATAATTTTCCCAATATGTTAAAAATCTTGAAGGACTGTCATTGTTAGAAATCATTAGAATTATTGTAACCTCTCATTTGAGTAGCTATATATATATATAGTGCTTAATATCCTTCTGTCTAATTCTCCCTCCTGTCCTTTACCTAATCAGATCAGGATTATTTATGAGTTAGGGGCTGACTCAGGATAAGTAATCACCTTATATATTAACTTCACAGAGAAATTCATCTTCAGTTTATCCCTTTTTGGAGTGACCACAAATGCTGGCTGTTATACAAAAGTCTAAGTTATTTTCTAGTAACTTTAGTCAAACTTGGAAGAAAATATTGACTCCGGTATATGTAATGGTTCTGAAATTATAAACGCATAAACAGCACAATGCTGTATTATTCTCAGAGTGTGTTGACTAGAATTACAGTATGCCCTTACTAGAGAGTAGCACTAACTAATCAGTTTCGATCAGGTCATTTGAAACTTGTCCTAGGAGGAGGTCTCTTTTTTCTAAGCCCTCTAGGAAAATTATCCCATGGACTAGAAATGTTTATTTGCACATTTGTTCCTCCTGTAGGGTAGCCTGTCTGTGGCAGGTCCTCCCCTGTGTACATGAGAAACTGGACAAACTGAATTAGTACATATGGAAAACTGCCATTAAAAACTCATTATTTGAAATGTAGAAGTTGATAACTTGGGGCTGTATAATGAAGTATCCAACAGTTTTCCTGCAGACATGGAGTGTAGGGGGTGAGCCTGGATAGGGAAGAGGGCATTTTCACCCAAAATGAAATTGATTGTGTCCTCTCCTTATGGACATTGGCAGCAAACCCTGCTAGCTTTAGCAGCACTCACTTTTATCTGTAGAGAATACACTCACAGATACTCTCATGCTGTGTTCTAGTTACAACAGGTGTCTTGAAACATCGCATCTACTCACCATTATTTTAAATAAGTCATTAGATCACTGCCCATAGTTTCAAAGTGTTAACAAAAGAACACATGTATTGCTGTATCACTAATTTAGGTTTTATTATAATGTGATGATTGCATTTCAGTGTAACTCGGTTCTGTAATTCTCTGTATGGTATTTTATGAATTCAGTAACATTTAAGTTCTGAGTATTCTTTGAGCTTCATCAGCCTACCATTGAGGTCTGAGGGTGTGGCTCAGTGGTAGTGCACTTGTCTAGCATGCACAAGGCCCTGGGTTCAACCCCTAGCATCACCAAAAAAAAAAAAACCTCGTGCCATCATCAATATTCACAGTGTCACAGAACATCATGTCTTTTTCTTTCTTAGTTTCCAAGCCAGCACCTTATTGGGAAGGAACAGCTGTGATAAATGGAGAATTCAAGGAGCTGAAATTAACCGATTATCGTGGAAAATACTTGGTTTTTTTCTTCTACCCACTTGATTTGTAAGTAATACATGTAAATAGCAGCTAATAAAACCTCTGTTTTTTTATCATTCATTAGTCATGAACATCAAATGGTGAGAGATTTTTATTTAGCTGTTGATTCTTTAAAAGGCAAGCTGAAATTAAGGAATTTGTTTAAAAAGATAACATTTTAGATGGAGAGTGGAGTTGGCAGATGGGAAGGATTTGAGGTTGACAGAGTAAGAGACGAGTGAAGAAATCTTAGAGATTTCCCAGGGCTGGGGATTAGTATGAAAAAGAGGAGTACTTGGAGAAAACGTTGAAGTGATTAGAGAAGCAGAAAACAAAAAAGCCAAGGGAGTCAGTTAAAGAAATATTGCCTCAGGCAGGGTGTGGTGCTACGTGTCTGAAATCCCAGCACGGGAGGCTGAGGCAGAAGGTTCATCACTGAGTTCAAGGCCAGCCTGAACTACATACTGACACTCTGTCTCAAAAAAAAAAAAGTCCATAGTGCTAAGGCCATAAAGATATCAAAGGGGAAAAAGGTTTTGATTTAATGCATCTCGTTTAGAAGGTGACATTTTTAAGGCAGACTTGCAATCCCTGTGCTAAATCTTTAGTGATATTTTCTATAAAATCTGATGCTTTATGAAAACAGCATTTTATAACATGCTGTAATACACTGTCATTTATGTCACTGGATTAGAGATTTCAGATCAAGGAGGAGATAACTATGACCATTTTAAAAGAGAGATCTTATAAAATGAAACTATCAACAAATATTTCAATTAAAAATTACAAATAAAAAGTCTTACTGTGCAGAAAAGATAACATCTACCATGTATTTCAAGAGTCAACCCATTGACCTCTGTCTCAGTACCTTATACTTAAAATCTATGTGATTGTGCTTCCTGAGTTCAATCCTCAGTGAAAGAAAGAAGGAAAGGAAGGAAACAGAAGGGGAAGGGAGGAGAGAAACCTGCCTAATGTACAGTTAGGATCCCAGCACAAGCTGTTCAACACAAAACAATCCCACCCCTTGTGAGGAAGACCCATGCTTACTAAACACTTACCTATTCTGGAAGTGGAGAAAAGTTTTTTACTTCTGTAAAGTGTTTGTTGGAACTCAGTTTAAGGAGTCCCTACCAGGGCTTGAAAAATACCACCCTATGTAACAGTTGCTAGACATATGCTTCTGACAGCATGATGGTATTAGTATAAAACCCCTGCTACACAAGGTGGGAGAGGACCTATATTATATAGGAGGAATAGGAGTTTCCTGGAAAACATTACCTTATCCCCAAAGTGTGGGTAGCTGGCTGTGGTGATGCACACCTGTAATCCTAGGACTCGGGAGGCTGGGGCAGGATCACCATGAGTTCAGGACCAACCTGGACTACTAAAGATGCATCTAGCTCAGAAGAGTGATAGTACAGGAATATATAAAACAATAGGGAAGTGATGTAAATTTGTAAAGCCATAAAGTCAAAATGAGAAGGGAAGAGGAAGTAAAAAGAATTAAGATATGTTCTATGCATGTACCACCTCTCCATAATGAATATAATCATTATGTACTGCAAACATATACTAATAAAAAGACCAAAAAGTGCTAATAAAATTGGAACACTCCTATAAGAGAGAAGAGAATATTGACCTCTGAGTCTATTATTGAGCTATAATTGGAAACTCTGTAATATATGTTTATTAAATATTTGATCAAATGACAGTTTTAAGACAATTTCATCTTGAGAAGCCCCATATATAAAATTGTTCTTAAGGTACATTTTTATATAATAAAGTTGTTTGTAAAAAATTAAGTCGTTTGAACATTCAGATGTATTCTCGTTTTAGAATATTGAACTTATTTTTTTACCTTTCAGCACATTTGTGTGTCCAACTGAAATTATTGCCTTTGGCGATAGAATTGAAGAATTCAGAGCCATAAATACTGAAGTGGTAGCGTGCTCTGTGGATTCACAGTTCACCCATTTGGCCTGGTCAGTATTTTATACTGAAATTTGTGTAAAAAATGGATGTATTTCCTTCTAGATCATGGGCAGATAACTCAAACATGAGAATGCCATTTATCAGGCAGTTGGGGAATAGACTTATCTGAGAGAAATATAATGAGTTGCTAGGTCAATATAGTTATGGGAAAAATGCTTAAGAATTTTACCCATCTTTTCAAAATTGGGAGGGGTTAAATAACAGATACGATTTCCATAACAGAAACTACTAGATTGTATGATTACTTTATTATGATCAATTGAGTAACCTTCCTCTGGAGGAAAAAAATCTTTAAAATATACCATTTTTGCTCTGCAGTTCTTGGGAATGCTAAGTCAGACCCACAACACCTTGTCTACTTTTCAAGAAGGAATAATTTTTAAAAGTAATTCTTGGCCAGAGATTTAGCTCAGTGGCATAAGCCACCTGCCTGGCAAGCACGAGGTCCTAAATTCGATCCCTGTACAACAAAAAAAGTAATTCTTAGTCTGAAAAGATTTTTCCACCTGCTTACAAAAAATTGAAAATCTGAATGACAAGGGGTGGTGCCTGATTGAGTATTTTTTGGCACTCAGTCTGAAGCAGTGTAGAGAAAATGAGAGAGAAGGAGACAAAGGAGGAGGCCTTTAATGTGGACATGGGAGAGCTTCACAGGGTAGGGGGTATAGAGGCTTTCAAATGAGAACAAAGAAATGGGACTACTTTTTATCAGTTTTGGCTGGGGGAGGAGTTTGGGAGGTGGGCAACATGACATATTAACCGCTGATTTGAAGGAGCATCTGCCCATGTAAAACAGGAGACAGAAAGATTTATTGGGAGTTGGAGATGGAGGCTTGCGCAGTTGTGGAGTCTTGGGATTAGAGAAGGCACAGCGCATGTGCAAAAAGGAAGCAGGTGGTCTATCTCTGGAATGAGGAGAACGTAGAAGTTACTCTTGGAGAGAATAGTTGTTTCTCTGCGTCCGGTACCAAGTTGGGAGGATGTAGCTAAACTCCAGGCTAGCAGAACCTATCAGTGCCATTTCTCACTGTCTGACTGGGCAAGATTTGAAAATTGAAGAGGAAGTAAAAAGAATTGAGATGTGTTATGTACATGAATCAATTCCCCACAATGAATATAATCATTACATACTACAAATGTATACTCAAAAAAATTTTTAATTTTTTAAATTGAGAAAAATGCATCTAATGTAGGCAAAAATGTGAAGAATGGCATTTATACACAGTGATTCAGCATTTCAGGAGAGCAGTTCAGCAAGGTGTCTCAAAATTTAAAATATACATATATATGCAAGTTTTTATTGGTGTCCACAAGTTTTTATTTATGATTTTGTGCATAATAATCATTCAAAATTCTTATGGATTTAAAGCTTAATGTTTAATTCATTAAAGTTACAAATTTAAAACAATTTTTTCTATATATAATTGTATATACATACATACACATATGCAAGTATATATAAAAATTTTTGATTTGCTGGGGAACTGCAATTTCACTTCCTTAAGAAATTAACTACTGGACAGGATGCAGCTCAGTGGTAGAGCACTTGGCTGATAGACACAAGGACCCAGAGTATAATCCCAAGCATCATACACACAAAAAAACTCATTCCCTTTTCTCAGTTTTCTGGCATGGTGGTGCATACCTGTAATGACAGCAATTTGGTAAGCTGAGACAAGAGGATCTCAAGTTCAAGCCCAGCCTGGGCAACTTAGCAATTTAGCAAGAGTATCTCAAAATAAAAAGTAATCTATAAAAATTTTAGGAAAGACCCAACCCTAATACTCCTCAGACTCTTTAATGAAATTGAAAAGGAAAGAGTACCCACAAAATCATTCCTGGAAGCTAGCATTACCCTGATTCCAAAACCATAAAAGGACATAAAAAAGATAAGTACAGGCCAGTCTTTTTAATGAATACACACACACACACACACACACACACAAATCCTCAACAAGATATTGGCAAACAGAATGCAGTGAATCATCAGAAAGTTCATACATCATGACCAAGTAGAATTCACTCCATGAATGCAGAGATACATTAGCATACGCAAATCAATAAATGTAGTAGATCACATAAACCGAAGCAAGAACAAAAATCACATGATCATCTCTGCAGATGCAGAAAAAGCCTTTGATAAGGCTGGGCATTGTGATACACTCCTGTAATCCCAGCACTTGGGAGCCTGTGAGTTTGAGGCCAGCCTGGTTATAAAATGAGTTCAGAGCCAGCCTGAACCACATAGCGAAGCCCTGTCTCAGGCAAAAAAGATGGCCCAGGATTTAGCTCAGCAGCATAAGCGCCTGCCTGGCAAGCGTGAGGTCATGAGTTCGATCCCTGGTACCAAAAACAAAAAGAAAAAAGCCATTGATAAAATCCAGCATCCATTCATGATAAAAACCTTGAAGAAAATAGATGTAGAAGGACCTTATCTCAATCTGATAAAAGCCATTTAAGACAAATCTACTACCAATATCATTAAATGGGGAGAAACTAAAAGCTTTCCCTCTAAAATCAGGAACAAGACTAGGACGTTCATTATCACCATTTCTGTTCATTATAGTTCTCAAAACATTAGCCAGAGCAATCAGACAAGAGAAAGAAATAAAAGGGATATGTATAGAAAAAGAAGACATTAAATTATGGTTTGCAGATGACATGATCTTCTCCATACAAGACCCAAAACATTCCCCCAAAAGACTCCTAGAATCAAAACCAAATTCAGTAGGTATTTTAGTTACTTTTCTCACTGCAGAGATAAAATACTTCATATCTAAAATTAAGAGAGAAAAGGTTCATTTGGCTTACAGTTTATAGAGGGTTCAATCCATAGTCAGCTGGCTCCAAGGCAGGGTGGCACATGGGAGACAGGCATCAAAGAGGAGAAACAGCTTACAGTGGAGAGAAGGTAGCAAAGCAAGCAAAGGAAAATACAAGCCTCCTTCTGTCCCTTATATTTTATGCAGGCTACTATAGCATTCACATCCTTGATCCCAACACTACACACTAGATCCAGCCACCTCTGAAATGCCCTGCCTTCTTCCATGACTACATTAGACTTCAGGGGGACATCTAGACATAAGCCATAACATTCTGCCCCTGGCCTTCCAAACACTTGTGCTTATCCCTTTATGTAAAGGCATTTAGTCCATCTCTGAGTTGCAAAGTCTTAACAGTTTCAGCATTGCTAAAAAGTCCAAGTCCAAAGTCTGCTGTGAGATTTAACACAGACTCTTAGCTGTAAACCCCTGTACAAATGAAAAGAAAGTTAAACACTTCCAACATTCAGTGGCACAAGATAGATATTTCCATTCCAAAAGTTACAAACAGTAATAGCAAGGGATGGAAACAAAGCAAGACCAAAATCCAGCAGGGCAAATACAAAATCCTGCAGTTCCTTGTCCAGCATCCAAGGCAATCTGTGGCAAGATGTGAACTCCATAGGGCTTGTGTGACTCCACCCCTATGGCATCTCCAGTGGTTATAGTTCCCATGGCTTCTCTCTGGAACCATTACATCTTTCCTCAGACAACCCACATTCTTGGCTCCTCTAAAATTCTGGGGTCTCCTTAGCATATTTGGCTTCACAGTCACACCTTCACATGATACTGTCTCAGGGACAAACTGCCTAGCCTCCCAGGCCTTCTTCTGAAATTTAAGCGGAAGCCTTCCTGACTCCACAACTCTTATATTTTGCATGCACGTAAAACCAGTGCCATGTGGATGATGCCAAGGTCTACTGCCAGCTGGAGCAGTAGCCAGGCTTCCTTCTCTTGGCTGTAGTGGTTCAGTGCCTATCAACCAAATCCCAATGAACAACTTCCCTAGACTGCTGCCATTCTGGAACATGGTGCTCTGGGACTCTCATCTCAAAACAAAGTCTTTTCATGTTTTCAATCTTGAGGCTACAAAGGACAGAGTCCTACTGCTTCTTGTGATGTCCTTAGTCCATCTTTTCTATTCTCCTTTTTCTTCTCAACAATCAAGACCGCCTTTGCTTTATCTTTGCAGTCCACATTTTACTAATGCTTCCTTTCTGGCCAAATTCACAGTGTTTTAAAATATTCTGCTAAGCTCTTTACTCTTGATTCTCAACAAAAATCTTGCTAAAAGCCCCCAACATAGCCATGCTACCACATCAACATTAGATTGTCTTGAGTTTTTCTGCCAAATTAATTAGTCTGCCACCCTTAATCTCAGTCTCAGGCAAAGTGTCTAGACGTGAGCAAAATGCAGACAAACTTTCTGTCAAGCCATAACACACATCATCTGAAGTCCAACAACCAATGCATTCCTTCCCAGAATAAACCTCCTGAGCCTGGTCTTTACCAGCAAGATTTTTATCAGCCTTCTGGTCTTCTGAGCTCTGACCAGAATCTCCCATCAAGTACCACCTAAGGAGTTCCAGCTCCACTTTTTCAGCCAGCATCTCCAATCCTTCCCTAATGCTTCCCTCTTCCCACAGGCCAGCTCTAAAGGCTCCTAAACCTCACAGTCAGGTACAGTCACAGCAAATGACTGTTCCAAATTCTGTGCTAGTTGCTTTTCTTGTTGCTGAGACAAAATACTTGACACGCAAAGTTAAGGTAGAAAGAGTTCATTTGGCTTACAGTTGTAGAAGGTTCAATCCATAGTCCACAAAGAATGGCTATCATCAAGAAACTAACCAATGGTAAATCCTGACAAGGTTGCTGGGGAAAAAGGAACCCTTTTGCATTGGTGGTGGGAATATGAACTTATATAACCATTATGAAAATCAGTATGGAGACTGCTTAAAAAAACTAAAACAAATTTCTTTTGACCCAGCTATTCCTCTTCTAGATAGCTTCGTGAAAAAATTAAAGATAACATGTTGCAGTGATACATGCATACCCATGTTCATAGTGGCACAATTCACATTAGCTAAATCATGGAAGCAGCGTAGATGACCATCAACATATGAATGGATAAAGAAAATGTATTTGTACGTCATGAAGTACTGCTCTGCCATAAAGATAAATGACTCATTTATAGGAAAATGGATGCACTTCAAGACCATAATGTTAAGAGAAATAAACCAGACACACAAGCTTAAATGTCACATGGTTTCTCTCATATGAAAAACATGAGCTGGGTGAGTTCAAGCCCAGCCAGAACTGCGTAGTGAAACCCTGTCTCAAAAAGACCAAAAAAAAAAAACCAGCTACCAAAAACAATAAAGCAAAACAAAACAAAAACCTGCCACAATATAAAATATAGAGCTAATAAAAGGTAGAGAGTAAGAAATAGCTACACAGATCTTTTGCATATGGGAAGGGGACCAAGAGAAGGGGATGAGGAAAGAATTATGGTGTGTTATGTACATGTACCAACTCCCCATTAGAAATGTGATCATTACATAGTACACATATGTACTCATTAAACAAAAATTAAAAGCAAAAAAAGGGCTGGAATGTAGCTCAATGTAAGGGACCTGGGTTCTATCCCCTCCCCCAAAAAAAGAGAATATCTCAGTTTTCAGACAAACTTTTCAAATATTTAATTCCAGTAAGATAAAATCTCATGAACTTTAAAAGTAACTTAATATACAAATATTGACTGATCAGTTTGTAATACAAAAAATGTCAAAACTAGGCTTATTTGTATCATTACTCCTACTGTGATTCTAAATTTTCATAGGATTAAAACATGTCTACTAGGAAAAACTGGTGTCATCTCAGATAATTTGGGATCACTTTTGAGAATCTGGGGCTATGTTCTCAGCTAAGTAGGTTTCATATCAACCAAGACATCTGTGTACTTGGATGGCAGATCCAGGACTGCAGACAGCTGGGACAGCATTGCCCTGATCTCTCCATGCAGAGTCGTCACCCTCTTTGTGCCACAGCCCACAAGCTCTGTGGCCTGTTACAGAACACTTCATTCTGAGGATGATGACTAACTTTCTCCACCTCTTCCTAATTGCATTTCTTTATCTCACTGAATATTAAAATGTCTCCACTCATACCCTGCCTGTCTCTCAAGGCTTTGTCTTATGATCACGTTTCTGAAGTTGTAAGCTATGCTGTTGACAGTGTATGTGTCAAGTCCTTGTCTAGGAATTAGACAGGCATACAAAGATGTCTCCATGTAAACAGTTTACTGTCAGTAGAGATATATAAAATACAGTATGTCTATTCATTAAAATGTATTTTCTGTACCAATATTTAGTGCATGAAAGAGATGGACATATTGTTAAGTGAGAAAAAGAAAATCAATCATAAGCAATTTGTCATTGTTAAAGAAAGACTGTGTACATGTGTATCCACATATGTGCAGAGGAAGATTGCTGGCTGTTTTAATGCGCACTATTTACTCAGCTTTCAGAGGAAGTGCTCTATGTGTTACAGGATTAATACCCCTCGGAGACAGGGAGGACTGGGGTCGATAAAGATCCCACTTCTTTCAGACCTGAACCATCAGATCTCCAAGGACTATGGTGTATATCTGGAGGACGCAGGCCACACCCTGAGGTACTTTTCTTTTTTGTTGTAATTCCATTTCTCATTTACTCTGTGAGCCAGTAGTTTCTTTAAATATTTCATGTGAAAGTGTCAGTATTTTAAATCCTGTTTTTATAACAGGTTCATTCAGATATAGTTCATATGCCACATAGTTCACTTACTTAAAGAATACAATTCAGTGGCTTTTGGTACATTCATGGAGTTGTGTAATCAACACCAGAATTTTAGACCATTTTCGTTACTCCAGAAAGAAGCCTTGTACCCATCAGTAGTCCTCCTTACTTCGCAACCCTTCCCTCAGCCCTAGGCAGCTGTTCGTCTCCTCTGAGCCTGTGTGATGTAAGTGGCACCCTGCAGTGCATGCGCTTTGGTTGTCAGCCTGCTCACTCAGCGTATGTTCAAGGCCTGTCTGTCCTGTGTCATGCTGCTCTGTTTCTCTTTTGTACCTGCCAGGTCTCTCAGGGTTTCTCCTTTCATTAAGTATTACTAGGTTAGTTCCCAGAGTCAGGATATCACTAAAAGGACTGACGCAGTTTTAAAATTTGGAATTATTTGAACATTGACCACATAAAATTAATACTGTTTTTAGTTATTTGAATCTCATTTGAATCAAGTTTCTCTTTTAAACATTCTGATTTCCAAAGTAGTTATACACATGGTTTTTCAAGTCGTGTAATCTTAAGCAACTGTAAATATTACAGTATATTTCATAGCCAAAACCAATTTGAAAGCCACCTTTTCACAGGGATCATCCCAGATCCCAGAGCCGATGGGGGCAGAGGGCACGTGTGCTAATACACAGGGAGCCTGCTGTTGGTTCTATGTAGCATCCTTCTGTGTGAGTGGTATAGGGATTCACATTAACTATTACTTGTCTTAACTCAGAAGCGGTAGCCTCACATCTGCCTTGCTTGTGTTTCACAGAGGCCTCTTCATTATTGATGACAAAGGAATCCTGAGACAGATTACTCTGAATGACCTTCCTGTGGGCAGATCAGTGGACGAGACCCTACGTTTGGTTCAGGCTTTCCAGTATACCGACAAACATGGAGAAGGTACTTTGCCACTTCTTAGCATGGCAGATAGCAGCATAGTTAGTTTGAATTCTCATCCTGAAAATTATTTGGAAGATTCCAGTCTTTTGACTGCTTTCAATTTATTGGATCCTTTCAGCAAACCAAAGTATTACTTAAAAGTATGTCACTATTCTGCTTCCTGAATAAGAAGTAAAAGTACTTAGTATTTACATAGTCATTTTCAATAAGCTCAAAGAGAAGTCTGTGCTATAAATTTTCAAATCAGGTTTCTATGAACTTAAAATGTGCCAATACTAATGTAGGTTTCATTTGCCCATTTACATTATTGGGTTTTGCTTTTTAAGTAATGTAACCCTTGTGGTTACTCAGTTTCACACTGGTAATCTATGAATTCATCCTTCCATTCCACGTTTTATCAGTAGCTAAATGGAAACAGTGATATTTTGCTAAAATAGAACATGTTGTATATTCGTTTGAAAAACACAACTCAGTGCCTGAGTCAGGGTGCATCCTGCAATCTCTTGACAGAAGAGCATTGTTATGGGTACAAAGTGCCCCAGGATGGGAGATAGGCTTAGAAAAGTTGGAGTAAATTCGGAGGAGTGCCTCAGCCTTTTCAGCTCGCCAGATTACCACACTTCCCGACTTTGCTGCAGAGGAATTCCACCTAGTTTTTCATATTGAAAATGTAAATAGTAAAACAATGGCTAGATAACAGGTAACAGGGAGATAGATCTTTCACAAAAGGGAAGGTGACCATGAGAACTAGGAGAAGAGGTGGGGGGAAGGGATGAAAAGAAGATTAAGATGTGTTATGGATGCATATCATTTCCCCATGAGGAATGTAAATATTATGCACTGTAAACGCCTACTAATAAAAATTTTTTAAACAAAAATTAACTAAACACAATTGGTAAAAGTAGAAATAGATTAGCTGCCTACTAATCAGCTCCATGACTAAAATTTCCTCGTATGAACAGGCAAGTAACAGAAGTCAAGTACTAGACAAACATAGTGACTCAGCACTGTGGGAGGCTGAGGCAGGAGGGTTGCAAGTTCGAGCCTAGCCTAGGCAATTTAGTGAGACCCTGTCTCTAAATAAAAAGAAAGGAGTTGCTAATTGTAGATCAATGCAAAGGCCCTGGATCCAGTCTCTAGTACCTCCCGCAAAAACAGACAAGTGCTTGATGGTCTGAAAATACTATTAATATATTCTATTACTTTCAGTTTGATATAGATATAGAAACAAAAATTCAAGAATTGTTAAAGAAAACTATATTCTGTTGTTAAACTGTCTTTTGTCCATTTTTGTTCCTTTTAGTCTGCCCTGCTGGCTGGAAACCTGGCAGTGAAACAGTAAGTCATATTGATTTTTCCATTAAGGGCATTGGCTAGAGCTCAAAATACAGTATCCTGACTTTAGGATAAGCTTTCCTTATCATAGAACTGTCTTGATTTCATAAGTGAAGTAACATTGGTAAGCCATGGTCTTACAGTACAGACATTCTCTGAACTGGAGGAAAAATACATGAAACTGGAGAGCACAGAATATGTGGTTTGGTGCTGTGAAATTTAAGATTAAGTATCCAGGGAAATACACTCTTCCAAAAGACAAGAACAACGGGCAGAGTGGAGACTTGGAAGAACAAGTTTATTTTATGGAATATCTTCTGATTTTGTGATCCAAGAAAACAATCACAACCAAACTTTCCTATATGTAGTAAAAAGGTCTTAAGAAAATCTGGTTTAAACAACACTGAGACTAATAATTCTCTCCTTGTCATGTGAAGAAAGAAAACATTGAAACAGGTACACTATTTTAGGGAGACCACATAATTTACAGACAAATTCAAAAGTGGTCTCTGGCCAAAATGCAACTTGGAAACACGCTTAAACATCCTTAAATTGTATTCTTCTAAACTTAAAATTTTTGGGGCCAAGGATACAGCTCATTGGCACAGTGTCTACCTGGCAAGTGCAAGGTCCTGAGTTCAATTACCAGTACCAAATAAATAAATAATTATTTCTTTAAAAATAAAATCAGGCCAGGGATTTAGCTCAGTGGCCTAAGCACCTGCCTGGCAAGCACGAGCTTGTGAGTTCAATCTCTGGTACCAAAAATAAATAAATAAAATCAAAAGTTTTTGCCAGTTATGGTGGTGCACACTTGTAATCCAGCACTCAGGAGGCTGAGGCACAACAAACTGTCAGTTCGAAACCAGCCCGAGCTACATAGTTCAAGGCCAGAATAAACTACATAGTGAGACCCTGACTCAATAAATTATACATTAACTAGAAAGTAACATAATGTGAAGTCAAGTCATATTTAAAATATTAATTTAAATCTAAGGTTTCTAAAGCTATGATGCTTTTAAAATATTCTTTCAATATATTCATTCACTAGTTATTAAAAGTAATACCACTTTTTAATTCTTGGTTTTGGGGTGTTTTTTTTCAGTACCGGGGATCAAATTCATGACCGTGCACTTGCAAGGCAGGCACTTATGCCACTGACCTAAATCCCCAGCCCTTTTTTTTTTTTACTCCCAAGCAAGATTGGAACGTTTTACTCCAAAGATGGGCATGGTGGCAATGCCTGTAATCCCAGCACTCAGTAGGCTGAGGCAGGAAGATTATTGCAAGTTTGAGACTAGTCTGGGCTACAAAGTGAGCTTAAGGTCTGCCTGAACTGCATGGTGAGACACCATCTCAAAAAGATAAAAAAAAATTCATTTGCTGTCCCCTTAGTGAACATGGTGCCCTCTTTTCAGGCCACTGTGGCATACCATGATTTAATCAGCAAATGATTTTCCAAATACATTAACATCTGTAGCCTTGCTCTTGATGTATTTGATTTAACCAGATCAAACCTGAAGATGCCATGAAAGCCTGGTGGCCAAGAGAAGAGCTGTAAGTAAATTTTGTGGTGCTTGAGTACAGATGTTAATTTATGAAAATTATTTGCATTTTGGGATCATTGAGATTAGTAGGTAGGACAAATATATTTTTGTTGCAAGATGGGCAGCTAATGCCAGACTACTAGTGACATACTTTGGCTTTTGAAATGAATAATTTGCTTTTGTCTTGCTTTTGTTTTTAACAGATAATTCCAGACCCAGCTGGAAAACTGAAGTATTTTGACAAGCAAAACTGAAAAATACTTCAGCAAGTTACAAGGCTTCAGGGCTCTCAATAAAAGAAGTCACTGTTTCATGGCTGCATGGTGTTACAGTAGTAATTTCTTGGAGAATATAAAAAAGCCCATATCACACTCCACAGATATTTCCCGTTAAGAGTAGTCAAGAGCTGTCAGATCAAAGTGGAAATGACAGTAGTCACTGACACAAAGTGCGCACCATGGGCCAAGCATTGGGTTAAACAAGTTGGATGCAGTTCCGTGTAATCCCCAAGCAGCTTTTGGGGTTCTCTGTTGTACAGATGAGGAAACTGATGGTCAGATAGCTTGCAAAGGTGAAAGAGGACTATGCAACAGGCTCCTAGTTTCTGAGCTCTTCACACCCTACTGTGACTCACCTCTCCGTACATTTCAGGGTGATCATGGAGAACAGGTTGTGATACGCTAGCTCACTGCTTTATTATAACAAACCCCTCTGGGCCCTCTTCAGATTTACATATTTAACTGACACCAAATTTATAAGTATCAGGTTGTGTGTTTTTCATTTAAGAAATAAAAGGTGAGCCCCTAAGTACATAGCTAGCTCCTAACATAGGGCCACCTACCAGGTGGAACTCCAGTGCTGCATCATCACCCCAAACTGGCAGTTATTTTATTGTAATCCTCTGTAGACAAGCCATATAAACAAAGGACCTGGTGGCAGGAGAATATCCCTTATCCTGTCTTCCCTGTTAACCCCCTCTCCTAGTAGTCACGGAAAGCCCCTCTCCCTGGGGGAGGCCATTGCTAGAAGCAACAGCGCATTAACACCTCCACAATGAAATAATTCTGTGACATAGGGCAGGTGATCAGTAAGGCATCTGTGGGTGGACACAGATCTAACTGCCATTTATATAGCCTCTTTCTATAGCAAAGTATGTTCTAAATGCTAGTGTACAGTCAAGAACTTAGAAACTAACCTATTAGTAAAGTTAAAGACTACTAGTATTCTTGATGTTTAAATGGCTTTGTGATCATCTGTCAATCAGTACATCAGAGTTGGAATCCTGTTCTCAGATTTCTTTCTGTTCTGAAAAGTATAAACTTTTTCCTCATGGAATAAACCTATATCTTGATTCATAGTGTCTTTGGAGTCATGTCAGCCTATTAATTTCAGGTAGATTTACAAGGACAATATTTTTAGATCCACTCCAAAGGAAGTCAATCATTAATGTTTCATTTCTCCACAACCATCAGTCACCTATTCTAGATACCTGGCATATGTTAGTGACTAAGTGGCAAATGTGTTATAAAGAGCCTGTGAGTAGAAGAGTATTAAGTGCACCTCTTCTCCATGTCTTTTATAAACTCTTCAAAGAGCTAACTTCTGAAAGTCAACAATTCCAAAATTATACCCTAAACAAGACATGGAAAAGAACAGAAAGGGTTGTCCGTCACCTACTGGAAAGGATGGGGGTACCAGGCACCTTCCCCACAGGACAGCACTGACCTACCATCCAGAGCCATGCTGCTCATCGGATTTGGCCCCTGGGACACGCACCTGGCACTGACTGGAGAGGTTCTTAGTTATCAACAATAGAGCTGGGGCCATGACTCAGTAGGAAAGCTCATGCAGTCCCACAACCAACCACATGGCTTACGGTGGCAGTAGTGGTGAGGTTGAGAAATTTCTGCCTAATAAACCTTTCCTCAGCCTCTTACTGAAGCGTGCTGAAAATTCTTTTTCTGCAACAAGGGTCAGCCAATGTGCAATCCTGTTCTATAGGAAAGTGAGTTAGGTTCCTTATCACAGCTCTGATGACCTCTTCAGACCCTGTCCAGTGACACTTTGTCGCTGAAATATCTTCCTTGGAGGGTTCCTCCACTAGAATCCAAGACATCACATGCTAAGCTATCACCCCAGTCCTCTGAAATATCTTTGAATACAGTGATTTAATACATAAAATGTAATGAAATACATGTTTCAGCTACATAGCTCCATTAAGGTCTCTGTGTCAAAGGAAGAAAAATATATATGTAAATACATATTCATACATTCACAAATATGAACATACCTAGCTTTTCGTTATAGTTAATGTTCATTATAGTTAATATGTATTTATAAATAGCAAAACAACTTACCAATATCACTACAAACAATATGATTTTGGCACAATATTGTACATTTTTTAAAAAGTATTTACATTGTTTTAAAATGCTTTAAAAATACATAGGGGCAGGCATGGTGGTGCATGCCTGTAATCCCAGCACTCTGGAGGCTGAAGCAGGAGGACTGTTGTGAGTTTGTGGCCAAGTGAGTTCAAGACTAGCCTGACCTATATAGTGAGACCCAGACTAAAAAAACAAACCAGGGATGGAGATTTAGCTCAGTGGCATAAGTGCCTCCCTGGCAAGTGTGTGAGGTCATGAGTTTGATCCCTGGCCCCAAAAATGAAAAAAAAAATTCATTTTTAAAAGAGCCACCTTTCTGAAGCTTAAGCTTGTAATTTTCTTTTCCAGGACTAGGGACTGAATGCAATGCTTTCACACTGGGCCATATTCCTAGCCCTTTTTATTTTTTGAGACTGGGTCTCTTTAAGTTGCTAAATTGGCCAAGATGGGCTCAAACTCAATTCTTCTGCCTCAGCCTCCAAGACTGTTAGAAATACAGGTGTGCGCCACCATGCATGACTCCAAATTTATAATGTTTTTAAGTTCAAATGTCAGCCAGGTGGAGTGGTATATAGCTGTAATCCCAGCACTTGTGAGGTTGAGGCAGGAGAATCTCAAATGCTAAGCCACCCTGGCTTACAAAGTGTGTTCCAGAGCATCCCGTCTCAAAACCCAAAAGAAAAAATTCAAGTGCCAAATGAGATAACCATATTCAATAAGTCACACATTTGTTCTACAGAAAATATTAACTACATGTGTGTAAGATACTTTTCTAGACAACATTTTACAAATATAACAAAATGTCCTGCAAGGAGCCTACAGACTCATAAATAATATCTCAATGTAAAAAGGAATTGCAATACAGTGTGATAAGCTCTATGTAGGCTCCAACAAGAGCATGAACAAGAAAACAAGATAGGGAGGATGGAAGGTACCACAGGAGGGAAGCTATGCTCCCATTTTCTGTTACAGTTTATGTCTAAATATACCCCCAAACTTCATGAGTGCATAGGTGGAGCTTCTGGGAGGTGACTGGATGGGGGCATGATACTCTTTAGTGGATTTGTCCACTAATGAGGTAATAGCTAAATGTGATGTTGGGAAGTGAAGCCTTGCTGGAAGAAGTGGGTCACTGGGGGCGTGGCCTGAAAGAGTATCTCCTCTAGATCCTTCTCTGCTTCCCACTGCCATGCCTTGGACTGCTTGTTCTTTGCCATGCTCCCCTACCTTGGAGTCAGCCAACTATGGACTGAAATCTCTATAAACTGTAGGCCTAAATAAATCTCTCCTCTTTTAACTTGCCAGTGTCAGGTACTGTGTCTCAGCAACAAGAAAGTATCTAAGACACAGAAGGCTGTATCACCTGCAAGTACAGCAGTCCTTACAGAAAAAGACAGTATGGTGGGCTACCCATCCATGATTTTGCTTTCTGATGTTTCAGTTACCCTAAGTCAGCAGTCTAAAAAATATTAAATGGAAAATTGCTTACATAAACAATACATGAGCTTTATATTGTACACCATTCTGAGCAGTGAGATAGAATCCCATGATGCCTACTGCATCCCACTGAGGACATGAGTCATCCTTCATCCACTTCCCATGCTGTACACCTGACCTGCCTGTCAGGCACTTAGCCACCTCTGTTCTCAGAGTGACTGCTGAGATACCAGGTTTGCAGCCATTGTGTTCAAGTGGCCCCTAGAAAGTGGTCTGGCACAGTCACAGTGCCTACCTCATTCACTTTGCAGGCACTGTACCATGTTACACTGTCACGAGACAAAGAAGGGCGAGTCCAGTGAGATATATTGAGAGAAGAAGCACATTCATGGCAGTGTATTGTTAGGATTATTGTATATTATTATCAGTATTGTTAACAGCTCACTGTTGCTAGTCTGTAAATTAAACTTAATCACAGTTATGTATGTATAGGAAGAAACAGTACATATAAGGTTCAGAACGAAGGTGTCAGGCATCCACTGGGATTCTTGGAGTGTATCCCCTCATATAAAGGGGGAGGCTATTGTGCTTGTGACCAACATGAAGAGATGAAGACCAACTGGTCTTTCATTGTCACAATTATCTTCTGAGAAATGACACAAACTTTAGAGTTGATTGGCTTGGGTGAGGGTTCCAGTTTGTAGACAAAGCTAAATGGAAATTGTCCTAGTTACTTTTCTCTGAGACAAAATACTCAACACCCAAAGTTTCTACCCAAAGGAGGAAAGGTTTATTTAGCTCATAGTTTATAGAGTTTTTAGTCCATAATCAGCTGGCTCCAAAGCAGGATGGCACATGGTAGAGGAAAAAGAGTTCATGGCAGCAAAAGACAGCAAAAGTAATACATGGGAGTAGGGAGAGAGAGAACGATCTTTCTGTCCCTGATGTCATATCCAGTCCACTGGGATTAAGGCATGGTGGTGTAAATCCAATCTGTGGACCGATACAGCAATAGCTCACCCTTAATCCCAGCATTGCACACTCTGATTCAGCCACCTCTGAAAAGTCCTATGACTGCATGAGGCTTTGGGGGCACATCTAGACACAAACCATAACAGAAGTTAAGAATTGAATCTGTAGTCTTGATTCATTAACTTCAACCACTGGCCATGTGCACATTCAGTCAGGATATCAGAAACAGGAATTGCCTGGGAGGCTAAAGAAGGAGGATAAAAAGTTGAACGTAGCCTGGAAAACTCAGACAATTTAGCAGAAACCCTGTCTCAAAAAAAGAGAAAGCATTAAAAGGGGCCGGGCCCCAGCACAAAGGCCCTGGATAGAAAGGGCTCTCTCTAGTACTGAGGGGTGGGTGGGGGGAGGGGAGGAGAATTTGCAAGTTTTCTATTAAAGGAAGATGTTGCACCAAAACCCAAAGGCCACAAGATGGCAGCCAGCACAAGAAAATCAGTGACTTTCCACATTCTTAAAGTCCTTTGAGGCTAAACAAACAAAAAAATCGACTCTCAAATGACTTTTTAAAAAATCTAACTTTAAAAAAAAAAATTAAAAAATTAAAACTAAGTACAACCTAGGTAGGCATCATAATCTGTACTGAACATATTCTAAACTGAATTTATACTGAATTTTTGGCCATGTCCAAATTAGACGAATCTCTTATAGTGTCACCTAGTACATGCGCCATGCCCATTCATAACAAGTGGCACACAACTCTTACTACCTATGATGCTGCATTCCAATACTTTTTCATATTCATAGCTCACTGAATTTCGACCAACTATTTTCTAATTTCAAAGCCATAATCTGAAAATATATCTTTCTCCATATATATACATATATGTAAAATCATATCTACAGTCAAGATACAGTAATGCCTGATGTGTGTAATTTTCATCTTATTACCATTATGATTTTCTCCATTTGTTTGATTCATATACTATTCCCTCTACCAATGGTACACAATTTCTGCAACACAAACAAAAAAACTCCATCTTTTCTTTGGTTGCTGTAGTCCTTTCTTTCCAGTGTATTAATTCTTTCACATCTCTGGGTTAATTAAGAGTTGTTTTCACAAGAATTTGTTTTATTCTTAGGCTCCCATTTTTTAGCATCCACATCTGAAGTGGGATTTGATATTCAAGATGATAAGCATCATAGTCATAAAAATACTTCACCAGTGAACAGCTGCACCAAGTGAAGAGCACACAGCCTTAAATGAGAGGACCCGAAACAAGAAAGATAGCCGCTCTGTGGGCCAGAAGGTTAAGACTGGAGAATATTCCACCTAACTCCCAGAACTAGCTAGGTACAGCAGTTGAAACCTCACAGGTACAGTGTTCCACCCCGCCAAACATAACCTACTTGGAAAACAAGTTCTAGCACAATTCTAGAAAAAACATCCCCTAAAAATGAGCCCTGTTCCATCTTTTGGAGCAAAAGTTAATGGATTTTGATTGTTTTTCAGGTAGGTCTTATTTTCAGGGAAACAGGGTACACACAGGTCAGCATCACTTCTCAAATGACACACTGCCCACCAAAACATCACCAGCTAGACAAAAGGACCTCAAAATCTACCTCAGATGGAGCCCCTTAAATCAAAGTAATCTCATGACACACAGCTTCATCTAGAAGCAATGTAATTAGTCAAAGACCCTTGAATTCATTTTTGAACTTGCCAAAAAAAACTTTTTTTGTCTTTTTGAGATAGTCTTGCTATGCAGTTCAGACTGGCCTTGAGCTCATTTTGTATCCTTTGCTGGCCTCAAATTTGCAACAATCCTCCTGCCTCAGCCTCCTGAGTGCTGGAATTAAAACATGTACCACCACACCCAGCTCCAAATCTTTACTATTTGTGTTTGTGTGCGTTTGTGTGAGCGTGATACTGAGAATTGAACCTAGAGTTTTCACATTGAACTGTATCTTTTTATTTTATATTTTGAGACAGAGTCTTCCTAAGTTACTAAGTTGCCCAGGTTGGCTTGAACTTGCAATCCCCTGCCTCAGCCTCCCAGAGCACTGGAGTTACAAGTGTGTGACACCATACCCACATCCAAATCCCTATTTTTAATTCTTCTATATTATTACCTGTTTTACAGTAAATTCATTATTTGTTACCAAAGAAGAGGAAAGAAAATAAGGTCAATTCAGAGTCAATCACAAAGGTAGTGAAAGTTTTATTCTAAGAGAAAATTAAAGCAAATGCCAAAAATATTTTAGCCATCCTTCTCTATTATTTCAGCCATCCTTCTCCATTATGCTTGAGACTCAACCACATTATATATATATGTATGTGCATGTAAAATAAATATACAGATATATATAGATATATATATAGATATATCTATATATATATGCATGAAGTAATACTACCCTAACAGCAGAGAAAATATGTAAGAAATGTGGCAAAAGGGCAGGATTCTAGACCTAGTTTGGGCCTAACTCACTTAGACAGTTATAGGGTTAGCTTTGGGAAGCTACTTTTCCTCTCTAACCCTCAGCTCCTCACCTGCAAAATGGAGGTGATCATGATATTAACCTCAAAGAGCTACTATGAAAGAGAATAAACTATAATGTCATTAGCTCAGTACCTGACACAGTTAGAATCCAACACATTAGTCTTAGAGAAAGTCTTACTTGATGCTGATTATACTGTATAACTGATTTTTGTCAACTCTGTACCACTTTTTATTAGCATACAAGTTACCATGAGGTTCTGTAAACTGAACAATCTCAAATTCCTATTTTAGCTTGACACTGAAAGAAAAAACATGCATATGTGTATGTATATGTATATGAAAATAAAAATCATAGTTAAGATAGTTACACTACTGATTTCTCTGAGTGCACTGAAGAGAAAGCTTTGTGCCGGTATTGTTCGAACAATTGAATGCAGATGCCTTGTGCTCTGGGTGAATGATTTGGGGATGACAGTGTACAATGTGTATACCATTGTTGCCCTCTGAAAAAAAATAAATAAATTAAGTAATGGGAAAAAAATTAGCTTGACAGCACTCAGGAAGCTGAGAAAGGAGGACTGCAGTGCACTCAAGGCCAGCCTGGGCTATGTAGTGAGTTCAAGACCAGCATGGACTATATGTGAGACGTCTCAAAGTGGCAAAAATAAATGAGAGAGCGAGAGAAGAAAACAGAAGACAGCAGAGAAAATGTAGGCACCTGAGAGAATATGGGATTCCTACAGAAAGACTAATAGCATCATGTGGACACATTAATGTATAAAACATGCTAAAACTCAACTTCTTTCACCCTTGTGGTATGAGCATTGAATCTAGGGCCTCCTAGGCAAGTGCTCTCCCACTGAATTACAACCCTAGCCCCCCCTGCTTTTTAAAATTTTGAGACAGGGTCTCACTGAGTTGCCCAGGTTGGCATCAAACTCAAAATCCTCCTGCCTCAGCACCCAAGTAGCTAGGATGACAGTTGTGCACCACTATGCCACAGTTTAGTGGACCAAGCTTGCCTAAAGAAACCAGAGATAAACCAGGAGGCTGAGTGAGACAGGAGGATCACAAGTTTGAGCCAAGTCTGGAAAATTTAGCAATACCCTGTCTCAACATTAAAAGGGCTGGGGATCTAGTTCAGTGTGAAGGCCCTGTGTTCAATCCCCAGTACGGGAGGGGCTGGAGGGGAGAACTGTCAGACCTTTCATCTCAGATACTTGACATTCTGACCCAGGGAAGCCCAACTTGGGGCCCAGCCTGGGCAACAGAAGGACTTTGCAAAATCTTGTCTCCAAAAACAACAACAAAAAAAAATTTAAAGGCACCATGCTGGAGAAGTAGCTCATTGTGAAAGCTCAGGGTTCGTTCTGGGGTTCCAGAAAAGAGATTTCCCCGAGCAGAGTTGACGTCAGAGAGGACAGGGCAGGGTGGGGCGGTTGCCAGTGTTTTCAAAAGCTGCTTCAAATAGCAGACACGGCGCCATAGCAACGGTAAGGCGCATGCCCTGTGAGCCCTTGCCCGTGGCCTCCCTCTAGCGCCCCACAGTGCAGGGAGGGGGAGCCTAGCAGAGCGCCGCCTCCTGGGGGCAACAACTTTGAATAATCCTATCTCACCCCAGCAAGGCCAACTCCCAAAGCTCTATATCTTCTTTGTCCAGCGCCAGTGCTTGAGCTGCTTGGACATCCCGAAGGAACCTGCTGCCCTCCCTTGTAAGCGCAGTGTGTGAGCCCTGCCTCACGGCCAGCATGGAGAAGGAATTAATGCTGTCCCTTCTGCCACCTCCGATTGCTTCGCGGACACAATCGCATACAGTCCCTTGTCAAGAAGGAACCTTAGGGGACAATTCCAAACCACTGTCCCAAGGAATGCAGATTCAGCGGGGGGGGGGGGGGGGGGGGGGGGGGGGGGGGGGGGGGGGAGTGTCAGTCGGTCAGTTCCCCAGTTAAGTCATCCTGGGGGAGTGGGCAGGGAGGGTGAAAAGGAGACAGAGTGCAGACCAGTGGAGAAGACAAAGCGAGTGACCAGTACAGAAGTTATTGGCCAAGGAGGAAGGAAGGAAGGAAAAAGATAAGCAGGAGAAAGGCCACTCAAGATAGAACAGCTGCAAATAGGTACCCAGGCCAGAAAGCTAACACTAAGGGTTCCTGCGAGGGAGGGATCTCAGCTTCTCATTTTGAATTCCAGAATCTGATCTAGTCACAACCTTATCACCAGACAAATGTGAGTGCCAACAAAGAAATACTGAAGAAGTCTAAGCAAGACCAAATTGCTGTGATAAAGAGTTAGATGTCCCACATCTAACTGGAGGTTCCAGCCCTAGAGAAGCTGAGCCTAAAGTTGAGGCAAAACAGAGGAGCATGCTGGTATCAAGTATGATCCAGAAAGCTGGAAACATTAAGCAGCAGAGAAAGAAAAGAGAGCCTCAACACCTGGTCAGAACGATATTGCCAAAGGAAAAAGCCAAGCAGCTTCCTTTGAAGCACCAGGGATCCATGCTTTTCTGCTAAAGAAGGGACATGTTCCCATTTTTCTTGGGTGCACGGGAAATAAGCTTTACCCCCAAATTAATACATTGGATCATTTATTTTTTGAGCAACAGAAACAAGCAGACAAGTTATTTGCAATCCAACTTCAGAAACAGATAAAGGTGCAAAGCCCTGGGTTCAATGCCCAGCATCACTAGAAAGAAAAACAAAAAGAGGGCGAGGGTGTAGCCTGGTGGAAAACCTTTTGTGAGCTGCTGGGTTTAATCACCAGTACCACAAACAAAACAAAACAAGAAGGCCCACGGGGCTGGAGCTGGGAGGTAGGTCACTTGCCTAGCAGGCATGAGGCCCCAGGCTCCATCCCCAGCTCCCTTAAGGGAAGGAAAAACTTCAAGAGAAAAACAGAAATGTACTGCAGCAGAGTTACACCACAGTACACTATGCTGTAGAACCTGAAACGTAACTGCGCATTTGTTTCCTTGGGGTATCTTTCATACTGATTTTTGTTTACAGACACAAAAACAAAAGCATGACAGGTGGGGTTTGCCCTGTCTTACCTTGAATGTTAAATCAGAAAGTAGTGGTTTCATTTTGGAAATTTCACTTACAGTCTACTGATCTTTTGCTTCATTAATATAAACTTTTAACAAGTAGAACTTTGTGTTAGTATCTAATCATCCATCTTTTCAATGTAAAACTATGATTAAATAGCTAGAGCTAATTCTAGTTTACATTTGTCAATGTTTTATGTCATTAAGGTTTTTTCCTCCCAAATTTGTAACTGAGATTCTGTTCATCTTTGCATACTTGAGATTGCTTGGGTAGTTGTGGAAACAATTGGGTGCTACTTTAAAATTTAGCCTCCCCAGGGCTGGGGATATAGCTCAGTGGTGCAGCGCCTGCCTGACAGGCACAACAAGGTCTTGAGTTTGATTTCTGGTACAAAAACAAAAAATTTAGCTTATCCTTTGGAAAAAAGTGATTGCCCTCTGATGACTGTGGTAATATGAAGTATCAGAAACCAAATACATCTAAACCAGACTATCTTCATTGAATCAGTATCTTTTTAAAAGCAATTTAACTTTATGCTTTAGAACACACACTGCCTTGTGTTTTGGCTTTTTTGTTGTTGTTTTTGAGATGGTCTCACTATATATATAATTCAGGCTGGCCTTGAACTCACTATGTAGCCCAGGCTGAGTTAAACTCTCACCCATCCTCCTGCCTCTGCCTCCAGAGTGCTGGGATTACAGGCATGTCTTCATGGTATTTTCAGACCTAAACCTTCCCACCAATCTTTATGGATGCCATGTTTTATGTTGAGTCCCTTCACCGCAATACTTCATCTACCCTCTATTAAAAACAAAAACCGAGAAATAGAGGGAAGCAAAAATACAATCATGTAGGGTGAATAAGATTTTAAACAATAAAAGGGAATTGGTTATCCAAGCTGGGCACGGTAGTGCTTGCCTGATATTGCAGCACTCTGGGAGGCAGAAGCAGGAGGATGGCAAGTTGGAGCCCAGTATAAGCAACATATCAAGACTGTCTCAAAAAAAAAATAGACTGGGATGTAGCTCAGGATGAAAGCCCTGGGTTCAACCCCTAGCTATGCAAAAGAAAAAAGGAAAAGAAAGAAAAGAATTATCCCCAAGTGCCCTGACAGGAAACCCTGTATACAGGACAGTTACAATATAAGTGAGAAAGGAATGTGTCCAGCTGGGTAAAAGGGTATTCTGCCCTAGTTCCTCATGTAGACAGGGGCAAGCTGACAGGTTCACAATGAATACAGCTCTGAACAGATTTATTATTGAATAACACCCCTCAGCCCCACCCGGTCACGGTCTCTATTTGCGTCTCCGACCATCCTAAAAACTGAATACTTTCTCCTCCCCTAGGAGGATAAGAAGCAATACTACCGCTGGCACATCCACTTGGCCTTCATCGGGCATCACTAGTCACTGTGGGTGGAGGCTGCTTCACAACAAGGGAAGTTTCCTAGGGATCCACAGGGTGGTCCTTCCTCAAGATCTCTGGGACACTCATGGAGTTGAAATGCCGCTGCCCATCTAAATACAACATGGACTCTGGAACACAAGAAAGATAACCCTGGAGAACTTTGCAGCACTTTGGAAAATCACAGAAAGTTGACTATTTGGGGACAGCAATGAACATGCTTTGAAACTGGCAACAGGGATGCACTGTTGAGTCTCGGGGATGCAGGATTCCCAGGGCAGCGGGCCACACCTCCTTGTCTCTTTCCTCTGGCTAGACTGGTCCTGAGCCAGGACCAATGGCTCTGGCACCAGCCCTGAAGACAACAATCAGGTGGGCCAACAGCAACAGCTGCCCATAGCCTGGAGGGGTCTTTGGCTTTCAGAGCTGCAGAACCTCAAAAGCCAATTCTCCTAGAGACATATTCTCGGACCAGCAGGCATGGGCAGGCTTCCTGTAGCAATTTAGAAAGAGGACTAGGGATGGAGCTCTCTGGAGAGCACTTGCCTGGCACATGCAAGGTCCTTGGTCTGATCCTCAATACAGTAACCCCACCCCTCACACCCACCAAAAAAGGAAAACATTTCTTTAAGAGTTTCTTCCCTTCATCAGAAAAACGCAGTTATGGCCACTTACCTCCATATGTTTTGGGGAAAACCAAGGGCACGTCTTTTTCTGACATGAATGTAAAATGAAAGACATTTGTGGTCGTGTGCTCTTTACTCTGCAGAGAGGCCACTTCACTGTGTACTCTGACTTGAATATAATTGTTGTGAGTAAAGCACACCTAAGATGACAGACACCAGTTAGGCAGCTCATTTGGGAGGGGGGAATGGCAGTCATAAAAGAAACAGCAGCCTTCGGAATGGAAACCTGTCTTCTATGTCCGAATGACAAAACTAAATAGTTTTTCATCTCCTATCACACACCTACCTGTGAGGACAGAAAGAGCAATGAGCCAACGTCAACAGGTTTCTGAAACATGATATCATCCACGGCTACCACAAATGCTCGAGAACCGCTATTGAAAAGAGGCAGAATTTGGAGAGAAGTTTAAAAGTTGGATGATCTCAACTTTTCCCCTAACATTCAACTGAGTCAAAATAGAAATGAACAAAGAATAACTTAGGGAAGGGAGAAATGATCAGACCAGAGATGAATGGGGAAAGATGCTGCATGTGACCACACAGGGCCAAAATCACTGTGTCTTTTTTCTTTCCACACATTATCTTAGTGGGTTTCTCTTTTAAAATGGATGTCAGACCCAGCTGGTATCGGTGTGGTATTCATTTAAAAATATAGCCCATTTCCTTCCTGGGGGTACAGCTCCATGGGTACAGCACTTGCCTACCATGCTCAAGCCCATGGGTTCAGTCACTAGCACTGCAAAAAATAAATACATAAACAAACAACATATGGTATTCTCAAACACAGCCAAGCTGGTCCAAAACATTTCTTTTTTAGCAAAGTGGTACAAATTGCTTCTCGGAAATTAAGACTGCCTTAAATCTAACTCACCCAAAGCTACAAGCAGTAGCCCATGCCAGTTCATATGCCTTCCTCATCAGGAAACCACCAAAGATCCGATTGAAAATGTTTCTCTCCTAGAGGATATAAATAAGTACTGATAAATACAAGCGAATGGCCACCTTCATACACAGAACAAAGGGATTAAGAGTACTACAGAAAAGAGGTCGGTTTAAAGGTGCGTCAGATCTCGGGCAAATATTATGAAGGCAAACCTGCCTATTCAGACGATTTCTCACTCAGTTCCAATACCTGAGGGTGGCAAACTTCCAAGCTCTTCAGCTTTGTAGTCTCCATCCACACTGCACCAGGGGGCAAAACTCGACTCTGAAAACTTATGGTCCTGTATGGATGAAGATTAATTACACCTCACTAATAGCAAGTTTCACCACCAAGAAAAAAACTTTGCAAAAAACTCTCAATACATTCAAGCAAGTGTAGCTCTGGAGAAGGCCAAGGTTTCAGTACTTTCCTGAACTCTTGGCATCCTAACTTACTTTGGGTCCAGTGTACTAAGAAACATCTCGTGTATGGTAGTTCTCTCCTGGGCACTGGGAGCCACTTTCAGTAAGGAGGCAGAGCTGAGAGCAATCCTCCTTCCCTTGTTCACTGGAACACGGGAGAAGAAGGAACCATGAGTAGGCGGTCACACTATAGTACAGCACCTACCCTGGGGGGCCCTGGAGCCCATAAAATCCCATGAGAAATTATATATGCATCCAAGAAAGGGCTGCAGAGACCACCAAAAATTTCCAGTGCGAGGCTCAAGGTATGGCTGAGTGGTAAGCACCTGCCTAGTATGTGCAAGGCCCTGGGTTCCAGTCCCAGCACTACCACCCCAAAATTTCCCATGAGTCTTTGCTATCAGCTGGAAATGTAATTGGCCCAGTGTAAGATCACTTTGGCATCATCCTCATCTAGAGACCTGACCAGCAGTTATCCCATACAGACAGTTCCCGGTTCTGTAAAATTGAGGAAATAATTGGCTTAATACATTTTGACCAATAAGACTGCTCAAACTATAGACTACAAAGAACAAAAAATAGGGTATTTTTACTTCCAATAAATTTTCAGCATGAATAAGACATTTGACTGGTATGAAGAGTCCATATATAATCTTAAATAATCTCTTCTGAAGTATAATTGATATACTCTAAGCTTTTCTTTTAGTATAAACAAATTAATGTACATTCTCCTTGTCTAAAAAGCTCTTCCTCCTCTGGGGTTTCAGGGATGAGTTCATTTACAAATGCCGGCCTAAAACAAAAAAAAAAAACAATTCAGTTAAAGATAAGGTGAGCCATTATCCAAAAAAAATTGAAGATCAACAATTACTAGTTTTAAAATACTGTGTCATTTATTTGGGGTAATAATTCCTAGCTAACTTACACATAAACACTGGAACAGCTATGGGAGCTTTCTGGTTATAAACATATCTGTATGTTAGAAAATTCACATTATAAAATTTTTTTAATAATAAAGACACTGGTGCTTACCAAAAAGCCTAACCTGATCCTAATCATAAGGAAACAAATACTGTAACAGTGGTATAACATTCTACAAGACAACTGGCTAGAGCTCTTCAAAAATGTCAATGCCAAAGCCAGGCATGGTGGCACATGCCTGTAATCTCAGCACTAGGGAGGCTGAGGCAAAAAGATTATCTCAAATCCAAGGCCAGCCTGGGGTGCATAGTGAGTTCAAGGCCAGCCTGAACTATATCATGGTACCTTTTCTTAAAAAAATGCCTTAAAAGAGAAAATCACAAGGGGATTCTTCTAAAGAAATATAAGCAAATACAATACAAGATCTGTGACTGGATCCTGAAACAGGGAAAAAAAACTATAAATGATATTTTAGGGACAACTGGTGACACCTGAATTGATCACATATTAGGTAATATAACCGATAATGTTATTTTTAAATTTCTTGGATATAATAAAAGAATTTAGGTTACATAGAATTACCTTGTTCTTAGAAGATACGTGTTGAACTATTAATGGGTGAAGCACTATCAAACTTAACGTACAAATTATTTGAGAAAAAACTGTGAATATGTGTAAATTAAAAAAAGACAACAGAGTCAGGCAAATGTAGTACAAAGTTAATGGGCGAACCGAGGTGAAGGAATTTGAATTTGTTACGTTAGTCTTTCTACTTTTCTGTATGCATCAAAAACTAAGGGAAAAGAAAACACTGTGACAGAATCCAAACATCTGGCCAGGCATAGTAGCTCATGCCTAAAGTCCCAGCACTCAGGAGGCTGAGGCAGAAGGACTATGCCAGTTCAAGACCAGCCTGAACTACATATTAAGACCCTGTCTCAAACAACCCAAAAATAATAAATAAATAAATAAATAAATAAAATATCTTTTTAAAAAAAGACTCCAAAGGTCTGACTAAAGACTATTGGAAAGAAGCTGGGCTTGGTGGCACATGCCTATAATTCCAGCACTCGGGAGACTCAGGCAGGAGGATAGCTGTGAGTTTGAAGCCAGCCTGTGCTACATAGTGAGTTCAAGACCAGCCTGAACTTCATAGCAAGACTCTGTCTCAAAAAACCAAAAAACAAAACAAAACAAAGAATAGTGGAAAGAAAAGAACTTAGATGGCGGCTTGGAAAGCTGAACTGCATCACCTGGCAGAGAAACCTGAAGTGGTGCCTCAGAGGCTGAAGAGGAGCCACAGGCCAGCTGCTCACCTGGGGCTGGAAGGAGGAGTGAGAAAAGATTCCCTGCCCACATCAGTGTCATCAAGACATTTGCCAGTCTTAACTTGGTTTTCCAAGCAAGCTTTGCATATCGCAGAAAAGAATTCTCATTGCTGACTCCTAAATCGAGTTGCTGATACAAATGAGATTTCTCCTAGGCAGCAGACTGTGTCCTGTTCTAAGAGCAATTGGTAACACTCCCTCCCACCCCAACCCAGCTCCACAGTTAGTTGTGCTCAGTTTGGAAGCCTTGGGCATAACTCTTACTGGGAACCAAGAATTCAATTTCAGAGAAAAAGAGAAAATATAAAGTCAAATAAGGTAAAGCCTATTTGGTAAAATCTGACTTGGAAATAATCACATAAACTCAGAAGGTTTTTGTTTAACATATATGTATCCTGGCCCTGTACACTGAGAAGGCCTAGGGGAAAGGACAAAGTAATAGCAGTAAATAGTTCCAGTACCCAGAGTTTGATCTCTATACCAGCTCCACTATAAGGAATCCCAGGGCTCCCTGGAGAAGTGGCTCATTATAGGCTTGGCAGGAAACATGTACAAATAAGCCTAAGGCACCTTGTCCTATTGGAGAGCAGGTGTCAGAGATTAATGGGGACAGGTTCAAGGGACATGGGAGCCCCCACAGACCGAAGGTGGCACACCCTGAGCATCAAGAACCATGATTATAACTTACTGAAATAAACCATGGATTCACAGATACCTTTTCTAAAAAGCAAAAGAAAGGTAGGAAAACCATGTCGCTAACTAATGAACCAATTCTGTATTCTGAAAATGTATAAAGAAAGGGCAAAGTCGGAACACTGATCCTGACTTTCCTTTATAAATCAAAAGGCCCTAATTGAAAAGGGAAAGCTCACTTTTATATAATGTCAGCTAACAAGTATAAAAGAAATGACAGAATAGGAGAGCTACTTTATACACCCTAATGAAAATGGTTACAGCAATGATCACCCACAGACGTTAAAAGCACTGAAACAAGACTGACGGGGAACTGGCTGGTCACAGACTAACAAAGTACATCCTATAATTATTGTGGATCACAGGAGGAAAAACTGAGCTTCACAATGAAGAGATCAAGTTGTCACTACTTTTTTTTTTGAGACCGAGTCTCACTATATAGTTCAGGCTGGCCTTGAGCTAACTACGTAGACCAAGCTGACCTTGAACTCACAGTGATCCTCCTGCCTCAGCCTGCCGAGTGCTAGGATAACAGGTGTGCACCACCACACCCAACAAACTGTCACTATTTGAACACAGACATCAATCTTAGCATCACTGTGAGTGGGGCAACTTGTACCTCTTAAATGATATGATTGGACCTGAGATACACATGACATCACCAATGTAGTACTCTCACCAATCTGCTGAATAGGAATCTAATACAAGGCTGTGGATCTCATTTCAGTTTACATGATACTCCAGGAATAGAGAATCAAGTTAAAAAAAACCATGAAGAAGCAGTAAGACAAATTCAGAAAGTAGGGTATTGTATGGGACAACTAACTCAGTCTTTTAATAAGCTAGTGATATGAGACAATAAGAAAGCAATAAGGAAATAAAACCATTCTGGACTAAAACACATTTACGACTCCACAATCCAGTGAGTACACTAAAAGCCATTAAACTGCACACTTTCCATGGGTCAACTGTGTGATATGTGAATTATTATATCTTAAGAAAGCAAATCAGATGTGGTAGTGCACATCTATAATCCCAGCACTTGGAGGCCAAGGAAGGAGGATCACAGCAAGTTCAAGGCCAGCCTGAGCTACATAGCGAGACCTTGTCTTGAAAAAGAAAAAACCCAGTAACATATCTCAATAAAGCAGTTAATAACAAAAACAGGGCTGCAGATATAGTTCAGTGGTATACGCACACAAGTACCTGCCTGGCAAGTGCAAGGTGCTGAGTTCAAGTCCCAGTACCAAAACAAAACAAAGCAACAACAAAAATAACAATTTAAGAGACATAAAATAGAACATAATGTGGACCTTATTTGAATCCAGATTTGAATAAGTCATTAAAAATATATTTGGAAAAAACTGAATATGAAATGAAGATTAGAATACATTTAGGGTTACTAGTATGTTTGTTTGGCACGATAATGGAACCTGGGATTTTGTCTTTGTTTTTCTCAGTGTTGGGGATCAGACCCAAAGTCTCATGCTTGCTCTAGCACTGAGCTATGTCTCCAGCCCAGTAATGTAATTCTTTAAAAATACTGTCTTTGGCATCACACTACCTGACTTTATGACATACTACTGAGCCTTTGTAAGCAAAACAACAAACACAGGGGCCAATGGAAGAGAACAGAAAACCCAGGAGCAAACCTGCAGCCAACTGACTTTTGACAAATGTGCTCAAAAAAGGTATGAGGAAAAACTGGATATCCACATGCAAAAGAAGCAAACTAGAGCCCACTCTCTCACCATTTACAAAAATCAACTCTAAATCAGTAACATATTGTTTTTGTTTTTTGTTTTTTGAGACAGGGTCTCACTATGCAGTTCAGGCCAGCCTTAACCTTACTATGTAGCCCAGGCTAGCCTTGAACTTGAGGTGATCCTCCTGCCTCAGCCTCCTGAGTGCTGGTATTACAGGTGTGTGCCACCATGCTTGACTTTTTTTTTCTTTTTTTAACTCAGGGTCTTTGCATCGAGCTACATCCCTAGCCCTTTCTAGTTTATTTTGAGGCAGAGTTTCACGAAGTTTCTGGGCTTGAACTTGCAATTCAACTGCCTCAGCACCCCCTCAGAGAGCTGAGATCACAGGTGTGCACCACCATCCCTAGCTGAGCAAGGATTTTATGGAAAATACTCCCAAGAGGACAGAAAACAAAGCAACAGACAAATAGGACTATATCAAACTAAAAGCTTCTGCACAGCAAAGGAAACAATCAACAGAATGCAGAGACAACCTACAGAGTACAAAGAAAGATTTGCGAACTATACACCTGACAAGGGGTTAATATCCAGAATACACAAGGAACTCAAAAAATTTTAACAAGCTTGGTGGGGTGATAAACACTGTAATCACAGCTACTCAGGAAGATGAGGCAGAAGAATCTCAAGTTCAAGACCAGCCTTGGAAAATTTAGTGAGCCTTTGTCTCAAAATAAAAAGGGCTGAAGATGTAGCTCAGTGGTAGTGTTTGCCTATCATATACAAGGCCCTACGTTCAATCCATAGGCAAAAACAATATGAAGAGTTAACAAAATAGTAAACCCATTTAAAAATGGGCAAATGATATGAATAGAAGAAATCTCAAAAGAAAAAAATCCCAAAACTGGGCATGGTGATACACACCTGTAATCCTAGTACTTGGAAGGCTGAGGCAGGAGGATCACTTGGAGTTTTGAGGCCAGCTTGGGCTACATAGTGAGTTCAGAGACAGCAAAGAAATGCAAACCAAAACTACCAGAAGGTACATGCCTATAATGTGAGATATTTAGAAGGCCAAGCAGAAAGATCACAGCCTGAGCAATTTAACAGGACCTATTTCAAAAATAAAATCAAACAGGGTTATGAAGGTAGCTCAGTGGCAGAGCAATTGCCTAGCATGCCTGAGGCCCTGGGTTCAATCCCCACTACAGAAAAAAAAAATGCCAGCAAGGATATGGAGATAAAGCAACACGTATGCACTACTGTTAGGAATGTAAATTCAGCTATTATAGAGAACATAATATATTTAAAGAAACAGATCTACCATGGAACTCATATAGCTCACTTCTAGATTTACATCCAAAGGAAATGGAGCCAGTGCAGCAGAGATACTGCACACCCACATTTACCATGGCCCTATTCACGAGAGCTAGGACATGGAGTCATGGAGTCAACCTAGGAGCATGTCACCATATGAACGCATAAAGACAATGGGTATAAACATGAAGAAGTATGATCTAGCCATAAAGAATAAAATCCTGTTACTTGCAAGAAAATGGATGAAGCCAAAGGACATTATGTTCAGGTAAATGAGCAAGACATAGAAAGACAAGAAGCTTTAAAAAAAGTCGACCTGAATGTACAACAGTGGTCACTAGAAATTGGAAAGGTCGGGTAGGAAAAGGGTGGGTAGATTATATATGTACACAAATACTACACTGAACCCCATTAATGTGTACAATTAATTAGTGTTAATTAATAAACATATGCAAATACCCTCATTTGACAAAGATGTCTACACTGAAGTATTTAGAGGTAAAACGGCATTATATCTGAGATCCGTTTTAAAATACTATTTCTTTTTTCAAAAAATACTAGTTATTTTTTAAAATACTATTTTTAAAAAAATAGCTGAAGTAAATATGGCAAAAATGTTAGTTAAAGCTATTAAGTCCAGCTGATGGGTATACAGAATTTCATTATCTTCTCTTTGGTTTTACATATCTTTGAAATTCTTCAAAATAAAGAATTATGAAAAAACAGCAATTACCCTTTATTGTCAGAATCACGAGCCACCATCACAAATGTCGCATCCAGAACAGGACAAAATTCATCACCATGCAACTAAAGAACAAAGGAAAGACAATGCAGATATAAGAAGTGCATTTATGGGGAAGACTCAGCACCTCTGACAGCAGGTGCACTCTGAGAAGGTTCCAGAACAGGGAGAGCAAGCGCGCACACACTGGTGGCCACCTGCTGAGGGTGCAGCACATGCCAGGCATCAAGGTGCTCTGAGGATGAGGACAACTCAAAACCCAAATGTGTGCACAAAGGTTGCACACAGACCTGTGTCACGGCCACCAAAATCTGTCCACATCACATAGAACCTGGGCTTCCTTTGGGACCATCCTTTCCCCTGGTGGCACATGTACCCAGATGACCTCACCACACTGGGACACAGTATCTTCAGGGAACTGTGGTAGCCAGCTACCAGCACATGTTTTTGTCTCCTTAGCCCGGTCCACGAGAGCTCCCAGGACTCCCAAGAACAGGGAAGATCAGTGATGGTCCTGTAGATTAAATTCAATGTTTCTGATGCACAGCCCTTTGAGGTTTTTAAGTGTTTAGCCCTCACAAGCCTGTACCTCCTGCTGGGTGTGGTGACACATGCTTGTAATCCCAGCACTTGGAGGCTAATGAGGCAGGAGGATCACAACAAGTTCCAGGTGGCCAGGTCACCACTGCCTGTGCCTTGCAGTGGGAACAGTCTCACCAACCTTGACATACTCTCCCAGCCAAGCCTTCCTTTCCTCCTCCCTCTCCCCAGTCTCTTTTCTTTTTTTGATTCCAGGCATTGGCTTCCATGCCTAGCAGTTCCTTGTTCCTGCAGGACCTGGGCTAATCCCTTTAACAGGGCACATGAAGTGCCTAGGGTTCCTCTCCAGTGTGCACCAATGCTGTCCCTCTACCTGTGCCTCCGCCCCGTGCCACAGCTAAGAACCAAGAGGTGTGAGACACAGCAGGCTCAGCTCCCCACAGCCACACCTTGGTTGGACGCCTTCCTCATGGGCTGAGGGCTTCCAGCCATCCCACTCCTGCCCCATCCTTGTCCCCAGGCCAAGCTCATTAGAATGCAGGAAGTCCTTCCTTCACGTGCTTCTTAATTTGGAGCTGGTTGATGGAGATGCCGTCCCAAGGGGAGACATTTGGAAATGTGCAGAGATGATGTGGGGGGAGCCATTGGGGAGCTAAGTACCTCACAATGCAAGGGTCAGGTCTGCAGAACAAATCGTCTTGCTGCACAGGGCTGGGGATACAGCTCAGTGGTAGCATGCTTACCTAACATGTGAGGCCCTGGGTTCACTCCTCAGTACAAAAAAAAAGAAAGAAAGAAAAATCACCTATGATTCCAGAACTCTGGGAAGCTAAGGCAGGAAGACCACAAAATTAAGCCCTTCCCGGGCAACTTAGTGATATCCTGTCTGAATATAAAAAATTAAAAAGGACTGGGGATGTAGCTCAGTGTAAAGGCCCTGGGTTCAATCCCCACTACTGAAAAATAAAATTCCTGCACAAAATGCCAACAGCGTCCCAACTGAAAAATACTACATAATAATATACCATAATCTTTTATGAGGCAGTCACCTGACTGCATGGTGAGTCTGTGTGGACAAAGATCATCTTTCTTTACATCTGCATACCTAGAACTCAGCATAAAGACTGGCAAATAACAGCTAGTTGCTGTCTACCAATGAATAAATGAGGCAGATCACCAGGGAGCACTAAAGGGCAAACGCTGAAAAAAAGGAGCTGTGTTTGCTCAATGCTATCTGCTAAGCACAGACTAGGTGCACAATGAACAATTGCTAAATGAATGTTAAATGAAAGATGCCAGGAAGTGGGCTGAATGACTCACACCCAGGTCCTGCTGGTAAAGAGCGTACAGTCTAGTGCCAGAGAAAAAGTAAGTTTCCACACAGCTGCGTAGAACAGAGGGATAGGAACTCGGGCAGAGGTCAGACAGCAGGCCCGGAGGCAGCTCTCTGCGGAAGGAACAGGTGCCATAAGCTGGGAGGCCCAGGAAGGGATGAAGCATGAAATGATATGAAAGCACAGAGGGACTATGGCTATGCGGAGCCATGGCACAGGGAATTTGAGGCAGAGGAAAAAGAATAAGCAGTGAGACTCACTTGCTCCCAATTTCAATTATGCTTTGTTACAAGGAGCATTCCCGAGCACTGAGACTGGGAGTGTGAAGACATGTAACTCCTGAGTAGGCAGCTAGGCTGTGCAGGGCAGAGCTGGGGAGTGCAGACGGGAAGACCGAGGAAGGGCCTGGACAGGCAGGCTAGAGCTGGTTTATGGAGCACCTTGGACCCAAACTAATCAGAGAGGTTTTGATCTTAATCCACAGATAACGGTCATATAAGTTTTTCAGGTTTTTTTTTCTTTTCTTTCTGTGGTACTGGGAATTGAACCCAGGGAGCAATGAGCTCCACCCCCCAGCCCTTTTTCAATTTGTTTTTAATTCTGAGATACAGTCTGTCAAGTAGCTGGCTTTACAGCTGTGTGCCCCTGAAGCCCGCTAAGGTTTCTGAAAAAGGAGTAAGGGGATTCAAGATCAGCTTTGGCAGATTTATCTGGAAAAAATGGGTAAAGTCCACAGAGAACAGAGGCAGGCAGATGAATGAACAGACAACAAGGCACTCATGCAGGAGGCTGTGAGGGCTTGAATAAAACACGGGGGCCACAGAGACAGGGAGGGAGGTATAGTGAGTGGCTACAGATGGGTGACAGACTGGGAGGACTTGGCAGAGGGCTGCATGGGGAAGGGAATAATTAAAGTCATCACAAAGGGTTGGAGCTGGGGACAACAGGAGGCTGACAAAGGGGAGACTTGGGCTCTGATGCTTTCAGTTTAAAAGGCACTCAACTTGAGGTCATGACAGCACATGGAGGAGCGGAAAGTGAACAGGCAGCAAGGGGAGTGTGAAGGTCAAGCTTAGAATGAAGATTTGGAGCTGCCTCAAAGGTGCTGCTAATAAATTCACATTATTATCAAGAGCGGTCAGTATGTGGCAGGTACCATACCAATACTTCCTATGAATGGGTTTGTCTTCATTTCATCCTTCCCACAGCCACCTAACAGGGTTATTCTATTTTCACCCTACACTTGGGAAACAGGCTCAGCGAGGGTAGGTAATTAACCACAGTTACAGGACCAAAAGGTGGCAGAGCTGGGAGTAAAAGCCATGTCTACCCAAATCAGAGGCAGAGGGCTAATCTCCTGGCCATCTCCCTGGAGCAGACAGGATCACTCCAGTCACAATTTATTAATCAACTGGCCAGTGAGGAATGCAAATTTAAAAAAAATTTTACTGTCTGATACTGATTTTCATGGGTTCTATCTCAATCATTCTTGTATCTTTTTTTCAAACTGCTTTTCCAAGATTTAAATTGTCAAGATTACTTAAAAGACAGGTCCCTGGCCAGGCAAGGTGGCACACACCTATAATCCCAGCACTCAGGAAGCTGAGGCTGGAAGATTAATATGAGTTTAAGGCCATCCTGAACTACATAGCAAGACCCTCTCTCAAAAAGAGAGAGAGAGAGAGAGAGAGAGAAAGTAACTGAGCCAGTAATGTGATCTGTGTAGCAATGAGCAAGTTCAGTATTAACGAAGAATACTTTTTAAAACCAAATCATAGAAGTAACCCCAGCAACTTCACTACATTTTATTTTAAAACAGTATTACTAAAAAAAGACAAATATTAAACAGTATTACTGTCAGTTATATCAACATGAGAGTTGAAGGACTCACCTACTCTGATATAGTATAAAAAACTACTTTCATAAATAACTTCACTACTTGAAGCTACACTTTAAGCTTTTTATGAAAGCAGAAAATTTTCTTCCACCAAAAGGTAAAATGCTTTGTAACTCCCTGGCAGAAAAAAAATGCATCTGAATGATGTGTCTATTGAATACCTTGGTATAACTGAATAAGTCATTCTTAAATAAGTTTTCCACAGTGAAGCCAGGCATGGTGGTGCATGCCTATAATCCCAGCACTTGGGAGGCTGAGGTAGGAGGATTATTGGCAGTTCAAGAACATTCTGGGCTACAAAGTGGACCAGCCTAGGCTACAAAGTGAGCCCAAGGCCAGCCTGAACTACATAGTGAGATCTTGTCCCAAAAAGACAAAAAAAAAGTTTTCCACAGTGAATCTTGGAATACTTTGAATATTTAATTTCTTGAAACAGATTTGGGAAAAAAAGTTAATGGCTAATTTAAAAAAGAATATTTAATTTCTATACTATTATTTTCTCTGGAGTACCTGTCACATTTCATCTTTGTTTATAAAGTTATTCTCAGTTTTTCTCACTAGAGGGGCTTTTCCTGCCACCCAAACAACTGTTAAGGATTGCACTGTGCCCCTTAATAAGATATGTGAAAGTCTGAACCCTCAGATATATGAATGAAAATGGGACCTTTACAGTTCAGAGGAGGTCATATTGCAGTAGGCTGAGCCCCTAATCTAGTAAGGATTAGGGGCTTCAGAAGGAACGTGGCCCTGCCAACACCTTAAATTTGAACTTAAAGACACCCAACTGAGGCAATAAATTTCTGTTACTTTTATGCCTCTGGTTGAGAGTACCTTGTGGTAGGTCACGGCATAGCAAGCCTAAGAAATTAGCAGTGATCAATCATATTCCTGTGGTTATGGTTTAGTCAAGAGCCACATGTGCTGACCAGGCTGTTAGGAGGTGGGGCCTGGTTAGAGGCAGGTCACTGGGGGCGTGGCCTGGAGGAAACATCCCCACCCTGGCTCCACCCTTCTCTCACTGCTTCTTGGCCACCAAGACCTCAGCAGCATTCCTCCAAGCAGGCCCTTCCACCATGCTGTTTCTGCCTTGGAGCTGGCTGCCCAGCCATCAAACTGTGAGCCTAAATCAAATAAACGCTTCCTATTTTCAACTGTGGGTGCTGGGAATTGTATCTCAGCAACTATGACTGAGGCACATATCTCACAGAACTCAGACTTTGGTGAAATCCTCCTGGGGAAAACTAGAAATAAACAACTTTAACATGGAGTTGTATATGATTAGAAAAAAGTAAGTATTAAAAGATAAACATCAAATACTGTGTCAGTCTTTGTCCAGGAGGAGGATGTTAACCTACCTTGTCTGTATGACCTGAACATTCAATGCTTTATCTACAAGTGATGAGCTACATACCTGTCTCTGAACAGATACATAAATAAAATTTTCTCCCACTGAGATTAACTGGTTGCGTTTGAGCAGTGTTTTGCTTCAGGCAAAAACAAAAATCTTCAGGTGCATATATATACCTGGAACATCTGCATCTTCACTTCCATGGATGTCTTCCCAACCCAGCTAACATGGCCACTGAACTTAATGTCTTGTTCTGGGCTTAAGCTCTTCTTACACATATCTGCAGAAAAGAAAATCAGTCTGTGTCCAAACCATAGCAAAAACTTTCTGTGCTGTAAATGGACAACACCACTCAAAAATTTAGCAAATTCCACTACATTTCTATCTTGTTTTCAAAACTAAGATAACTTTTTTGACAAATAAAACAAATTTGCTATGTTGTTTCAAAAAATATAGACAGTGCAAAGACCATAAAAAAAAGAATCTTGCAAAAGTCCTTCCACATAATTATATCTTGATATAATGCAATTCTAGATATTTTCACACACACACACACACACACATATATATATATATATATATATTAAATATATATTAAAATTTCCCATAAAGAGGAACATTTCATCTAATCTCAGTATCTTATAATTACTAAAAATTCCAAGTATGCATAGAAATTGATATTGCTTACCAATCTTGTCCACCAGGGCTGTAACTATCGATAAAGGGGACATCTTAGTTGCTTGGTTTTTGGTATGCATGTAGCAAATAAGAACTGCAGGAAACCAAGAGAATATCAAATAAGAGAAAAAGCAGGATCGTTTCTCAACATTTGCAATTTTTTCCCTGAAATCCATTTTAAAAATCTTGTCTTAAAGACCAATCCCTGATAATTCACTAGTGATCTTCCCCTAGAACCAAAGACTTTTATAAACTTAAGTACTGTAATCTAGAGATTCTACCATCTGACTGCTCCCTCAAACCAAAACCCAAAGCCCAGGCCCACCATGTGGCTTGTCACCACCCCACAGAGACACAGGGCTTCAACCAGAGTAAGAACCCGGTGTGAGTCTGACAGTAACAAACACACCTTCAGGAAAGAGTAAATTCCAAGGACTCAGCTACCTGTTCTCCTGACTTTTTCCTAATCATGAAGCAGTTCTTTAACTCCACTATCTCTCCTTCCCAACACCACTCTGTGCTCCCACTCTGTCCCATGGTACTCTGTATCCTTTGCCCCATCTTAACCAACATTTATATGTACCAACACATGGTTCATTCAAACTTAACATTTCTTCCTCCATAATCCACTCAAATGTGTATCACCCACCCACAAGACAGAGTATATGTTCAATAAATATTTGTTTAGTCACAGCAAATCTTTCCCTCCATGTACCTGCTAAAGGACACAGTAGAAGTGAAAGGCAAGAAAGTCCAATTAAAAGCCTTTCTGAGCTGGGCATAGTGATACACACTTGTAATCCTAGCACTCTGGGGTAGAGGGAGGGCAGTGCTGAGGGAGAATTGCAAATTCAAGCCCAGCCTGGGAAACTGAGCAACTTAGTGAGACCCTGTCTCAGAATAAAAGATAGAAAGACATGGGGATGTTCCTCAGCATGAAGGACTGGGTTCAGTTCCCAGTACCAAAAACATAAAAAATAAAAAATAAAGCTTCTCTCATGCATAGAAAAGAAATCACGTGAGTCTGACTTACAGCAGTAGTAGTAGAAATGACACTACTCAAGAACTAAGAAGAAAATAGATTCAGCGAGATTTTTTTTAAAAACCCATATTTCTTGCTTAGGTTAGCAAAAGGTAAAAATCAGAAAGAATACAATAGGTCATTCCCAGTGTTTTCAATTTTTGGCAGTTCATGCTAGGAATCAAACTCAGGACCTTGCACATGCTAGGTAAAAACTCCACCCCTGAGGTACACCCCCAGTGCAACATGCTGAATTGAAGAAGGGTAATGGTGTATCCAAGTGAAGACATCCAATAGGCAGAAAGACAAACCAGGTGTGGTGGTGCATGCCTGTAATCCCAGCATGCAGGAGGCTGAGGCAGGAGGAACATCGTAAGTTTAAGGCCAGCCTAGACTACATAGTGAGTTCAAGGCTAGCCTGAAATAAATACTGTACATAATGCGACCTTATCTGAAAAAAAAAAGCAATAGGCAAAAGGACAAACTGATTGTAACCTGGAAAAGCAGGCCAGAAAACACAGCTTCAAAAGTGACCAGGAACATTCTGTAAAAGTTTATAGAATGGGGACAAAACAGAATAATACTGATTCCTTATGCTTCAGGCAAAAAAAAAGTATTCAGAATACTGACAGCAACTGAAATTGTTGATACAGCAAGTGTCTTAAGGAACAGGAACAGAATCAAGTGAACAGATAAAAGGGAGTGGCCATTCACAGCAGGCAGTGAGGAAAAGAGGGTGAGGGGAGCAGAGCTGGTGCACACAGGGACACCGAGGTAAACCCAAGTCAGACAGACGTAAATGTGTACAAGTGTAACCTGTTAAAGCCAGTAATTTCTAAATAGGTTTATTTAATTTGGAGGAAAAGGTAGCTAGCATCAGCCTAACCATGGGCTCAAGGGAGCCGTTAAAGCCAGAGATTGATCACACATGTGGGGCTAAAGCAAAGCCAGCCCTAAAAACACAGAGAGCCCAAAACTGGCCATGTAAACAAACTGTTCCAGCTCCAAGAAGGCAAGGTGCCCATGCCAGGCAGGCAAACAAGTTGCTAGGCAGAGGGGTTGAAATTGACATCTTCCTCTTGAGTGTATAAATCAACACAATACAGTGGCTGAGCAGTTCCTTCTCTTCCATCAGGAGAGTAAGGGCTCCACCTGACCCCAGCTTTTGTCTCTTCTTTATTTTCTTTTTTTTGTCTTTTTGAGACAGGGTCTCTCTATGCAGTTCAGGCTGGCCTTGAGCTCACTTTGTAGCCTAGGCTGGTCTTGAACTCTCAATGATCCTCCTGCCTCAGCCTCCCGAGTACTGGGATTACAGGCGGGAGCCACCACGCCCAGCTTCTTCTTTATTTTCTTATCCTTCTGTAGTCCTTCACCCCCAAGAACCTCAAGAGCCACATGGGTCACAGCACTCATGTCTGTAATGGAGAAGCTGTGAGAGTGTCTTGGAACCCTTGCCTAGCAGGCCAGCCCCAAAGCCATGTGGTAGGAACAGGCAAAGCAGTCTGGAGCAGAGCGAGGAGGACATTTGTGCAGCAGGGTGACAAGAACGACAGCCTGGCACACTGCAGCGTAAGCACAGCAAAGATGGAGACGCTACCTAGGGCCCAAGAGAGGGGCAGGGAGCAACTGTGAGGGGCGAGGGCTGGGAGCGGTGTCCAGGCAATAGATGAAGCACCACAGAGCCAGCTGGAGAATAGGACTATAAATATTCAAGCGAGACTCCTGCAGTGTGAAGCTGGAATTGGAGCTACCAGTACAAAGCCAAGGTTTTCGAACAGATGTACAATGAAGAAGCAGGCAGATGTAAGTGCGCACACAGCTATCTAAATTCCGCAGCTCTTCCACTGAGAACACAGGCAAGCACAGACAGCCAGCAGCAGCAGCTGCTCCACGGATCTGGTCTCTAAATATTGCTCTTCACTGAAAAGAACCAGTTGGCTGAGTGGAGGACTAAGCTAGGGAAAGCACAAACGGAGCCTAGAGGGCCAGGTCAGTGGTGTCACTGCAAGGTCATGAGTTCGATCCCTAGTACCAAAAAAAAAAAGGAGCGTAGAGTATGCCACTGCCACAAAGTAAAGAAGTGCTCAAAGAATGATAGGGATGTATCAAAAAAAAAAAAACAGAAGCTAGCTTGAAGGGACTGAGATGGTACTGAGGTGATCTGAACATCCAAACATATGATAATAACATATGATCCACTCAGTAAAATAGCAACCAGTAGCTGGATGTGGTGGTCCATACCTGTAATTCCGGCCCAGGCTACACAACAAGTTCAAGGCCAGCCTAGACTACTTAGCAAGACCCTGTCGAAAGAAAGAAAGAAAGAAAGAAAGAAAGAAAGAAAGAAAGAAAGAAAGAAAGAAAGAAAGAAAGAAGAGTGAGCTGAGTCTACAATGATTTAAAAATAGTAACTGAGCCAGACATACTGGCTCACACCTGTAATCCCAGCATTTTAGGAGGCTGAAACAGGAGGATCACCAGTTGGAGCCCAGCCTGAATTACATACTGATCTTACTGATTCAATGAGATCCTGTCTGGAAAAAAAAAGAGCTGGGGGTGTATCTCAGTGCAAAGCACTGGGGGGAAAAGGAAAGAAAGAAAGGAAAGGAAAGAAAAGAAAAGAAAAGAAAAGAAAAGAAAAGAAAAG